>KN167525.1:7525-33500 GCA_000757745.1 Steinernema scapterisci
CGTTTCCGGACTACAACGGGACAGAGGATCCTGGCAGGGAATCGGAGAAATTCACCTCGAATTCCAAGTCCAAGGAGTCATCGTCCCAAGAATCCAACCGCCATAAGAGTCGGCACAGCGAGCAACATAAGAAGGTTACTGCTTCTTCTTTGGACGACCTCCTCTCGGCAACTTCCAGCGACGGCGAAGATCCTTCTCGAGTTACTGACGACTTTGTCGTCGACCCTGTGTTGATTGCTGACGACGATGGTTCCGATGGCCGATCTCTGGTCGATGATCAGCATGACAAGAGAACCACGGAGAAGACGTTCCAGGAGCTGGGAAACGAGATTCCCAATCAAGACGATCGTGACCTGTATCCCGAAGATATGCGCTCCGACGCTGAGTTTGACCTGGGAAGCGATCGTCGCTCAAAGATGGAAACAGAGTTTCCGACATTCTAAACAACTTGTAATCGTTACTTACATGCTTAATTAATAAACATAATTACCTTGGAAATCGTGAAAGATGATTTATCCGATTGTACGACTGGCGGCAGGTCCTCCTTGAACTGTTGGAGCGGAGCGCTTCTTGGCGTCCGCGAACTTCGGAAACCTGGAAAAGTTGCTTTTAAAACAAAGCCAGAACAAACGGACTTACGAGGAGCGAAAGAGTCGCTTTCAGATGCGCTCGAAGTCCACAAGCGGCCGTTTCCTGAAATTCTGAGATTATTAAGAAACTAGAGAATGATGCGAACCGTTCGATGGCTGCTGGATAGGAGAGCCGGTGACGTGAAGAACAGCAGACAGGCAGGCATGGCCGGAGTCTGCAGATGATGGCGCGATGAGGCGATTCCAGGGTTTCCTGATCTTCAGAGGCGGTCGGCGGTCGATTCTTCACTGTTCCTCGGCAGGCGGACTCTGATGTGAATTGCTCTGAATGGCCGGAAACTGAAAATAGAGAAATGCGTTAGAGTGGGAGAAACGATTGGAAACGTAAGGACAAAAACACGGAAAGCGCGTCCGCCAACGGCACGAAACCCAGATTCTGATCGCCCAGAATCGCTCACTGAGAACGAAATAATTGCTTCGCATCGAGTACCTGGAATTCCACGGAAAAACGCGAAATGCCGCGGCTGTCAATCGTTGCAGAACTCTCAGTTCGCATCCTCCGCTCGGAATCTCTCACCACAAGTGCCGTTCGCTGTTCGTGAAGATTGTTGACGAAGAAGTCGCCTGGAAACCTCAAGTGCCGCCGAGAAGGTGAAGAACATCAGAAATGTGAGTCACAAATTTGGATCGAATAAATTTACGTGTTTCAGGTCAAAGCCAGCCACGATGACAGCCAAGTCCCACGTCCCAGAAGAGCCGGAATCCGCCAAGTCGAAAATGAAGTCGAAGCTCAACCCAACACTTACAAAAGCCGCTGATTTCGAATCTTTGGGATGACGTCGTTTGTCAACTTCGTGACGTATGCCATTTGGACTCATTCATCGACGTCGGTCCTAAGGCGAATCGATCTCAGCTCGTTCGTTCGTCGGTGAAGCGGCCATCTTTGTCGTTTCGCTTTCCGTTGCCTCATTCCTTTGTCGGAACTTGGCCCGGTGCAGTCGTGTACTGCCTATGGAAGTGTGCTCCGCTGCTGCGTGTTGCCAAGAAAGTGGATACGTAATGCATCTTGATTCGTGAGTCGGTATTGGGCACGTGCTCATGCGACTACTATTTCGTGTCCTGTCCGCGTTTATGACCGCTCGCGCTGCTCGCTGTTAGCACCCGGCTTGGCTCTTATATGCACCTACTCTTACTCTAATTCTACCCCTATCCTATATTTCGGTGGCCGCGTTGTGAATATTGCTACCTAGTTCTCTTGATGAAATGGACGAAATTTCGTGAGTGCCGCTAATCCTTTTGTGTTCTATAGGGCCGTTCGCGTGGAGGTCCCCACATCCAAACTTCGCTTCTTGTTTTGTACGGAACTCCGAAGTTCTGAAATTCTTAGCTGCACTCACGTTTGAACGTTCAATCTGCGCTTCGAAATTTCCTTATAAGCGTGTTCGCGTGGCGCGTTTCCCCATCAAATCGTAGCTCTTTAACTGCACAGCGCTGTACACCAGTTTAGCTATTAGCCAGCCACTTCAGAACACGCCTTTTGCCTGCGCTTTGAAATTTCCATCCATTCTTTGTGTTATAAAAAGCCTGTTCGCGTGGCGCAATTCCAACTGTTCCTATCTAAATGAAGCTTCTTAATGCATCGCGCTTCGAACCGCTTGAGTTATCAGCCGCAGTCACTTCGGAACGCGCGCCTGCGCCTAGGTTCCGCGCGACTCTTTGATGAGTACTAGGGACCCTAACATTCTGCTTTGCTCAGATGCTCAACTTCATCCATCCCTTCGTTGTCGGCGAGAAGCTCTGGGTCGCCGGGCGACACGTCGCCATCCGCCAGCTCCTCGCTACGGATGCGCGGATGTACGTGTACATTGTGGATGACCCCGTGCACCCGGTTCCCTTGATCCTCAAGGAATGCTTTCGTCAGCCCAACTACAAGGAGTACAAGGCCTCCTACTACGGAAGTGGGAAGGCCTTCAACTCGGGTAGATGGGAGTACGAAACCCAGAGGGAACTCCAGGACCACCGCAACATCGTGAAGACCCTGGGAGGTCACCGCTACGCCAAGGATCCTCGAAGGTTCCTTATCCTTATGGAGTACGCCAAGTTTGGCGATCTCGGCCAAGTGCTCGAAGAGTACGGGCACGTCTACTACGACGCGGCCTGGCTCTTCTACAAGCAAATCCTGTCCGGCCTCGGACATATGCACCGGCATCAGCAGGTGCATCACGGGATCGCCCCTCGCAATATCTTCGTGTTCAGCGAAGGTAAGGTTTTCTCTTAACTTCCAAAACTGATCCCTCTTTACAGATCTGGTGAAGATCGGGGACTTCGGTAACGGGTTCGTGACCTGCCCTTGCGGATCTCCCGATAGCCCCCTGACCACCTGCGAGCGCGCGGACATCAAGGACGCGGCTTGGTGCCTCCTGCGGATGCTGGTGGGGAAGCTCGACGACGCCGTCGACGACCTGATCAAGATGACCCACGAAGAAGAGGCCCAGAAGTTCCTCGAGGACCACCCGAACTGGGCCAGCCGGATGACCGCCGACGACTGCTGGTACCTCCACCAGCAGCTCCAGCACAGCATGTGCCACCGTCCGATCCCTCCCGCGTATACTGCCACGCGCGGCTTCTAAAAATATATCTATGTTATATATTTTCTTAACTTGTAAAGATATTTATCTTATTTCTTAATAAATCTTGGTGGAAAATTCTTGTCTTCCTTGGTTACTTGTCGGGTTGGCTTCTCTCGAGATCTTCGATGTGCTTTCAGCTTGATTTCGTTTGAATTCTGCGATTTGCATTGGTTCTCCTCTCGCTCGCCAGCTCTCGTCGGGCGATGCATCGATTTTCGCGTTTCCAGACGTTTTGCGGATGGTCGTCTCGTCTGAATCAGTCTAGAGACAACACGTCTCAAACTGTTCCCACTTCATTCCATGGCCTTCGCGCTATCCAGACGCTCCCTTGAATTTAGACGCCAAATTGAGACAGCCGATGTCTGTCTAAAACAAGCAGATCCGTGCGCCTTTTAGGATTCGTCTTTTGCGAACACGTGCGACGAGATCGTGGCTAAATATCGCTGCTGAGATCGATCTAAACCCACGTTTTCCAGATCACCGTCGCGCGTCCACCATCGAAACCGGACCAGCGCCCCAATTTCGTCATCACCACCTCGTCATCCCGCTGCCTGCTCGACCACCCACGTCGAAATCCAGCGCTGCTTTCTTCACCTCGCCTGACTCATCTGACATCGTCCAATCCATGACGATCGGCAGAATGCAGCACCAACTTCAACATGCAAGCTTCGACGACCTCAAGGAGAAGTCCAAACTGCCGGGCGATACGGAAAAGAAGATTCTCGACCCGAAGATGACGCTGGGAAAGTGAGTTTTGCTGTTTCTTGAGTTGCGTGGTAATTAAGATCTGATTCCAGAGCGTTGAGCTCGATCGACAAGCTCAAAGTCAGCGTGAAGGACGCCAGGAAGACCGGAAACGTCGAAACTGAATACTGTCTCCTCTTCAGGATATGCGAGATCTGCATCCTCTTAACGCAGAAGCACCCCACTTTGAAGAGGGACGTCAAAGAGAAGCCAACTCCGGTAAGTCCTATTCATGATGAAAAACGTGGAAAACTCTTTGATATCTTATTTCCAAACTGTTTTACTCGGTCAGTTTTAAGACTTTTCCTTTTAGGATAGCCGCCGATTACTCCAAGTCTTCAAAAGCACCATAAATGAGCTCACACAAGTATCCAACAAGCTCATGGAACTCTACGAGAAGCGGCCTCCGATGAACGCGATTCAAGTGCCCAAGAACGGACCAGTGCAGCAGCAGCAAGCTCCACCGGCACCAGTGAAACGTAAGAAATCATCCACTCTTCTTGAAATTCTCAAACATGACTTTCAGCCGTATTACCAGCATGCCTCATAACCCCGATGGATCTCGTGAAGTTCGCGGAGGACAAGCAAGAACCGAAGAATGCGCTGATCGTGGATTTCCGGCAAACGAAGACGGCGATCGTGAAGTTCAAGAAAGAATCTCAAATCACTGTTCTGGACGTCCCGAGGGATTGCATCCAAATCCCGTATGTTGCTCAAGTCGATTTTCGAAGTTCAACTTTTTTACTTTTAGGCTGATTTTTGACAAGCTTGTCCAGAGCGTGGAAGTCGGCTCCCGAGTGCCCTTGCATAAACTCTCCAGCTTCCACAAGATTGTACTCCTGGACAGTGGAGATGAGGCCGACCCTGTGGACGAAAACGGTGAAATCCGAAGCGATTCCATAGCCGGATTGCTGCTCAGGGCCCTCTACGAGTACAACATGAGGAGTCGTCCAAAATCATCTCCTGTTTACATGAAAGGTGGATTCAAGAACTGGCGAACGACGTATCCGATGTACGTTGCCAGCGCGGACGGATCTGCGAAGATGGCTTGGGGATCAGACGAAGGAAACATCTCGAAGGCCATCGCGGAGCTGCGGAAATCAAGGCCGGCAGCGTTCGAGATGGAGTATCCGGACCTCCTGGCGAAACCCAAGCCAACTCCACTTCCCAGGCAACCTTCACCCGTGCAGCATGTAGAGCCCGTAGCTCCAGCGCAGCCAGCGGTGCCTACGCCGTCTTCCGAAGACGCGAACTTGTCCAACGTACAGGTGACGCAGCCATCTGTCCACGTTCCTCCAAGATCCGCTTCACCCGTCGTCCCACCTTCATTAGATTCATCGGCTACCCCTTCGGATTCTCTTCCCTCTTCGAAACCCCATGTTCCTCCTACTGCAGCTGCTACGTTTACACCGCGAGTTCCGCCCGAGTTTGACAGAAGCGCCAAACCGAAGGAAACGACTTTCGATGCGCGCATCCGTGGTGGGACGACACAGAACGATGTGCAAGTTGTGCCCAGCAGGTAAAAAGACATAATTATGAATTGAAATGAACGGTTTGATTTAGAGAGCCCGTAGTTCACCAATTACCGTCGCTGCCGGTCGCTCCTGCTCGTCCACTTATCGACAGGACGACGAAAGAAGCTGTGGCGAGGAAGGAGTAAGTTGAGAGTTTACTGATCCAGCCCCTTATTTCCATGTTTCCAGAGCCGAGTTCCAAAGGAATCTTCTCGCTCTGTACGACGCTTGTACACAAGATCTTAGGAATCAGTCGCGGAACGGTCGAGTGGTATGATTTTATGCTTCTTCACTTTCTCTTAAACCTTGATATTTTCAGCAACCAGGGTACACAGGTTTGGTGAACATCACCAATACCTGCTTCATGAACTCAACGCTTCAAGCGCTCGCCAACACTCCTTTATTAAGGGAACTATTCACAGTTCGGAATTTCGCCCGGCATGTAAACAGGTTCGTTTAATAACTAAACTCTTCATTTCATATGATGGTTTTAGATACAGCAAAAGAGGGACGCAAGGCGAAATCTCAGCAGCCTTCACGGCGCTGCTTGACACGTTGTGGTGCGGAGACTTTACAGCCGTCAACCCACAAGTGTTTCGGGTAATTTGCTGACTTTTAATCGTTGTCCTAATTTTATTTGTTTAGTCCATTTTCGCGCACTCCGTGAACGGATTCCTGGCGAATGGACAACAGCACGACGCCGCGGAGTTCGAGAACGTTCTCATCGACGCTCTACACGAGGACACGAACAGCGTCAGTTGTCCAAAGCAGATTATTTATCCCGACTTTACGGGAGAAAACATCCATGCCGACGCGATGAAATACGAATCTATATCGAAACAGTTCTCTGACTCACCTATCAACTCCATCTTTAACGTAAGTTTAATAATCGATGATGATATTTCATTTTTCTTGGATTTCAGCTCCATACAGTCGCTCCCAAGAGATGTACTGCGTGCGGTCGGCAAACCGTGAATTTTGCAGCGCAGTTGTGCATCACAGTGGACATTCCTTTAACCGGCGAGACGACAGTGGAGGAGTGCCTGGCAAGGTCGTTCTCAGCAGAGGTACGTGTAAAACATGGATCACGGAGGATTCAGGAGAGGGGATAAGTCGACCGACCGCTCGTCGCCTAGGAGGTGGCAATGAATGACGTTCTCTTGCGTCTTGTCGAACGTCTCGAATTAGGGGAAATCTTTTAGACAGTCTCAGTCTGAAAAAGAGACGGTTGAGACATTTCGTTTGCAACGAAACATTAGGATCGGTCGCTAATTCTTGAAATGTTTCAGTCCATAGATGTCCAGTGCATATTCTGCAAGAGGACACAGCGAATGTCGCGCCACACGAAACTCTGGAAGCTACCGAAGGTCCTTGTCGTCCAATTAAAGCGATTCGGCGAATACGGGAACGATTTCCGCAAAAATGAAATCAACGTCCGCTTCGGGAAGCACTTGAATGTGAAACCATTCATGCACGACCAAGCGGATGTTTCTAGAAGCATGTATTCTCTTTACTCAGTCACGGTAAGTCACATCCATCCTTTCATATGATAACCCTTTATTCCAGAACCACGAGGGAAGCCTTAATTCGGGTCACTACTACGCGTATGTAAAGAATCCAGTCACGAAGCAATGGCTAAAGTTCAACGACGAGGCCGTTTCGCCGATGTCGGAAGATTCGCTGCAGGTAAGAATCGTTTCTGGTTTGTTTTATTCTCAGTTCTGGTTGTTTGCAGTCGAGAGCAGCGTTCGTCCTCTACTACACAAACATTTGAGGACTTCGACGAGTCGTTTATAACCATTTTGTCATAATACTGTTATAATTGTTGTACAAATTAGAGATCCCAGAGTAAATTATTTGCTATACTGGCTGACTTTTGTTGGGTGAGTCAAGCTTGTGTTTGTATCAACCGAGACGAAATCTCTTGAACGCCTAACAACATTTATGCAATCCGAATTCATTTTCCCAAGAGAGCGTTGTTTCTTTACAACAATAACAAGTAAACGTCAAGTGTCGGCATAAAGGAAGACGGAAAAGTCACATTGACCCAACGTGTGGTTAGGAGCGCTGGTTTTCCGAATCCAGGATGTTCCTTCCGCGTCTTTTGTTCTAGTGCATTCTTGCAATTGCTCGTAGATTTCTCCATTGAATACATTTTTAAGGTTTATGACGTTATCAGAACCGTCTTGGAAGTGGTGATTCTGGAAATAGAGGAAATGCTTAGGGTGATCTGAATGCGGGCCGTTGGCAAAGGACGGGTGATCGCGATGTTCAAGTTACGACCTAAGTTTAGACTCCTTTTCACCTTTGTTGAAGATCGCCCGTTTCCTAGTAGGGCGACGAGCATTTGAAACATATCCGATCGACGAGCACCTAGTGGTATTTGCAATTGGGTCTTTTCTCATTGTTTCAGTTGATTTATACCTTCCGCTGCGCACCGAAATTTGATCATAAATTGAAATCTTGCGTGATACTCAACCATTTCTACGAGGCTAGTATTCGCATCTGCTGATCTCATTATTTCAGGAACATGGCTATTGTGACCCTCGAAAATATCCTTGTCGGAGCGGCCATGATTGTCCTTTCGTCAGCCTGCCTGATTGCCAACACGTTGGTTCTATCGGTGAGTTCATTTCTTTGATTCTTTATTTAAAATTCCTCATTTCAGACCATCGCTTCTTCTTCGGATTTCTACGTCCACTCGTCTTACAAACTCATGCTCCTCATGGGAGTCTTCGACGTCGCTCAACTCGCTGTCCACTTCGCCACCGGCGTCTTCACAGTTCTCCAGTTTGAAGCCGACTTCCTGACCTATACGGTAAGTTTATCACTCTTTCCTATCTTCACGAAATCTTTTCAGATCTTAGGAGTGATAATCAGCCCAAGCTACGAGTGCTACGTCTTTGTTACCGTACTCCTCTCCTTCAATCGATTCATCCTGCTTTGTTTCCACCGGTTCGAAGACGTGTTTTTCTCGCCGCTCAAAAATAGGGCAAGTGTTCGTGTTCAAGGAAAAACACTATTCTTTGGGGTCGAATGATCGTAGAAGGAATGTAGTTGAGCTTTCAAAAACGTTGGAAATCAAGATTTTGTAGCAAGGCCATGAAACGATTTCGATGCAAACTTTTAACGGCTGACTCATTTCAGATTTGGATAATCCTTACCTTCCTAATCTTCGTCGCTTTCGGCGGCCTTCACGCAACGGACAAAGTCTTCAGCTTCTACTCCGTGCAAGAGTACAATTGGTCCTACGATTACTCCTTCATTTGGAGTCGAGTCCGGCAGAATGCCATTATGTATTACCAGATTCTGGGAATATTCGTCGCCTGGGTGTTCTACATCGCCATCACTGTGAGTCTGCTAAGATACGTGAGTCAGGAAACTGTGTTTCGTTTTTGACGTCTTATTATTTGCAGCGAAAGGAAATGGACTCCGTCGCGAGATTCAAGGCGAATAAGAAGATCCTTATCCAAGCGTTCGTGATCACCCTCTACTGCACGTTCCAGAACATCGTTTGGCATAAGATTGATGTGAGTTTGGGATTTGCGAGTTGTGAGGTAATAATTCTAAATTTGCAGATTTTCATCCCGGACGGAGGCAAAATGGCCAACTTCGCTTTGAATATGATGTGGATAGGAAACGCCGGATTGAGCCCGTTTCTGTGCCTGGCTCTGAACAAGTAAGAGGGTACTGTAGGTGCACTGTATTAAAAGGGTTGAATTCCAGGACTATAAGGAAGAGAATCCTCAAGAAGTTCTTATGCCAGCGCCATCCAAACGGTTCCGTGGTTCCTTTGGATCCGCACAAATCCCATACCTCGTTTCATAAATAAAGCCCGAAGAAGCATTGATTCCTTGGCCTTAGATGCCATAATTTGAAGCTTTCTACGCAAACGAATTCGATGAGTTTAGAGCTCAATCAAGGCCATGAGTAATCTCGACTCATGTGATCGTAGGCAAAGAAATGATTTGTAAGTGCATTGTATCTACAGAACGAATGGGAAAGAGGCATACGTAACGAGTCCCTGTGGAGCTTCCGAGTTCCCCTTTTGGCTCAGTTTTCTTGATATGTGGTCCATATCCTAAGCGACGATCCAGACGCCATTTCGAAATCGTGGCAACCCTCAAACATTTGCCGGAAATTCTGTTGCACCTACGTGACTTTTTTGAACGAAATCCGGAACTCCATGCACTCTGTTGGAGGTCAGAAACGCTAGCTGGATTTGTAGACGATTACGTCAAACGGATCTCCGGCGGCTCCATTCGGTTTCGTTTCTCGTTTAAACTCTGTCTTATCCTTTGGGCATACATATTTGCGAATTCGAAGCTTTAGAAGCTCATAAACAATAAGTATGGTTTTGGATTTTCCCGCGACAATCAATATCGGGGTTTCGAATGGGTTTGAGGATCTTGGAATGGGAACTAGGAGCTGGGAACGATATAAGTCAGGTGAAGTAACGGTGGGAAGAGCCAGGGTTTTCCGATAAAAAAAGTGGTTTCCAGAAATGGCGCCAAAAAAATTCCATTCCAAGATCCTCAAAGGGCTTCATTCACCTTTGTTTTATCCCCTATTGTCTTCAGTCCGCCGCTTTGTTTACATTCGATTCCCCGTCTCCAGCCTTGTTTCCGTGTCCTTTTGGTGTAGTTAGGGATTCGTATAAACCCGCGGCACTCCCACCACCTTCCATCTGCTTTTCAGATCCAAGAGTCGCCGATTTGGCCGCCTTCTTGTTCGGAATCATGATTTTCGCTCGCGTCGAAGATATCGTCGTAGGAACCGTTATGATCCTCGTCGCTTCGATTTGCCTTTTGCTCAATGGCCTCGTTCTTTCCGTAAGTGGGCGATTCCTAATTTCTTAATTCTGATTTTCTGGTTCCAGACCATCGCTTCTTTCGCCGACTTCTACATCCACTCTTCTACCTACAGACTAATGCTCCTTATGGGAGTCTTCGACGTCGCCCAGCTCATCGTCCACCTCGCTACCGGTCTCTTCACCGTTCTCCAGTTTGAAGCTGGGTATACAGCTTATACGGTAAGGCAAGCATGGTCAAAAGCGTCCCTAAAAATCCTGTTTCAGATCATGGGAACGGTGCTCAGTTCCAGCTACGCCTGCTACACTTTCGTGACGGCGATCCTGGCCTTCGACAGATTCGTTCTGATGTGCTGGCATCGAGGAGAGGAAGTTTTCTTCTCGCCGCTGGGAAACAAGGTAAGGAACCCTCTTATGACTGCACAAAGTGTGGCGACTTGTGCACTCTGAAAGTCTGGCAAATGACGTTCATTCTTTGAATTTCCCACGTGGTTAGCAAGGTCAAAATCTCCAAATTCAAACTTATCTTTGATATTCGGAATATTGAATTTCCCAATTTCAGATCTGGTTCCTCGTCACATTCGCCCTGTTCTCCGCGATCGCCGGCCTCCACGCTTCCGACAAGGTCTACACGTTCTACGCCGTCACCAACTACAAATGGGCCTACGACTACTCGTTCCCGTGGAGCCGAATCCGCCAAGAGATCATCATGTACTACCAGATCTTCGGGATGTTCCTCGCTTGGCTCTTCTATTTTTCGATCACTTTGAGTCTCTTGAGATATGTTAGTTTGTGATTTCTATCGATTCTTAACGCTTTGCCTCGATTTTCAGAGAAGGGAAATCGATTCTGTCGCCCGTTTCAAGGCGAACCGGAAGATTCTTATCCACGCATTTGGCATCACCCTCTACTGCACGGCGTTGGATCTCCTGAGGCACAAGATCGATGTAAGTCGAGGGAAAAGCAGCTCCAAATAATGAGATTCCGTGTTTAGATATTCTTCTCGACTGATGGGAACATGACGAATTTCGCTCTCAACTTACTGTCGATCGCGAACGCCGGATTGAGTCCGCTCTTGTGCTTAGCTCTGAACAAGTAAATTGCCTATGACTAAAGAGCAGTTTCTAAGAATTCACTTTCAGGACAGTCCGAAAACGCATGGCAAAGCGATTTCAACGCAAACGGCACGCCGCAATATCCGTGGCTCCGTTGGATCCGAACAAGTCGTTTGTGAAATGAAGGTCGGAATCCGACGAAAATCTTAATAAATCGTGCTTTGTCGCTTCTTGAATCCCAGAACAAGGTCACTTTGCATCTAATCGGGGACATGCCAGACGAAGGCGAAAACAAAACCGGTTTGTATTTATTGAATTTCGGTTCTCAGAAGGTTTCGTTTAGGCAAACATGGAAGAACATTGCGGGAACGGACTAGAGGAGGACAAGAAACCTTGATTTTGAGCTTCTCGGGAAATACTCGAACACTTGAAGACGGAAGCCTAATCCAAATCTCTTCACCTTTGCACAGCTGCACAAGGGGACGACAGTCCATAGCCACAACAACACTTCTTTCGAACCAGGAATGCAAAAGGACAAAAGAAATCAGAAGTGAGTGCCTAAAGGCTACAGTGTTCCTCAGGTATGCGTTGGACAAGTGAAAAACATGTTTTAGGCGTGTTGATTCCTTGCTTTCCCGAACGTAGTTCCCACGCAACCGCGTCTGAGAGGCAAATAGAAACTCCAATGCCACAATTCTCACAATACCTGCCATCTCAGTTTCTTCTCCTGGTGTTATGGGATCGGTGAGCCTCGAGAATGTTTTTGTGGGAGCTGCCTTTATGGTTCTATCGGCAATTTGCCTTCTCGCCAACGGCTTAGTTCTTACGGTAAGCGAACGATTCTTAATTTGATGTCCTAAATTCTTCATTTCAGACCATCGCCTCTTCCGCCGACTTCTACATCCACACGTCCTACAAGCTCATGCTCCTTATGAGAGTCTTCGACGTCGCCCAGCTCGTTGTCCACTTCGCTACCGGCGTCTTCACAGTTCTCCAGTTTGAAGCTGGATATACGGTTTACACGGTAAGGAAATCATGTCAAAGAGTGCTTCTAATATTCGTGTTACGGATCCTCGGGACATTCCTAAGCTCCAGCTACGACTGCTACGTGCTCGTCACTGTGCTCCTGGCTTTCAACCGATTTGTGTTATTATGCTGCCACTGGGCCGAAGAAATGTTTTTCTCAGCGTTGGGAAACAAGGTTTGTATTCTGGAGTTAGCGAGACGCTTTTGTTCTCTTCTCAGATGGGATTAATTAAAAGAGAACATGTTTATGAACCTGAGATTCTGGCAATTCCATAACTCACCTTCGCCGCCTCATTCAAAAGTACACTTTCCTTTAGTAAAGTCACACTTTTCAGATCTGGTTCGGAATCACCGTCGCCGTGTTTGTGTCCTTCGCCGGTCTCCACTTGTCCGACAAGGTGTACACATTCTACGAAGTGACCGAATACAAATGGGCCTACGACTACTCGTTCCCGTGGAGTCGAATCCGCCAAGAGATCATCATGTACTACCAGATTCTTGGAATCTTCGTCCTTGGATATTCTACATAGCGATCACTTTGAGCTTGCTCAGATACGTATGCTACAGTATTCTGAAACCAGATTTATAAGATGCTTGTGATTTAGAGAAACGAGATGGATTCCGTCGCTCGGTTCATGGCGAATCGGAAGATCCTGATCCAAGCATTTGTGATAACGCTCTACTGCACGGTTCAGAACATCCTGTGGCATAAAATCAACGTAGGATCTATCTCATTTATGCCTTATTTTTTCCTGTTCCCAGGTCTTCATTCCAAGCGGAAAGCAAATGACCAACTTTGCGTTGAACGCGATGTGGATAGGAAACGCCGGGTTGAGTCCGTTTCTGTGCCTCGCCCTTAATAAGTAGGCCGTAAATTTGCTATTCTCACTAACATTCGATTCTAGGACTATCCGGAAACGTATCATAGAGCGATTTGTGTGCAAACGGACCGATTCCACGACAGTGAAGCCATTTGGCGAGAACAAGGCCGACACGTCGATTCACAAATAGATTTTCGATTTTTGTGCGGACAAAATAAATGAATTTAGCATTAGTTTTGAAGCATTCTGGCACAAGCGATGCCTTGATCTTTCATTTAAGTTACGGTATGCCCGAATCTCTTCAAAGCACCATGAATTCTTCTCACTCACAAAACTTGGAATCTGAAGTCGAAGTCAGCAGACCTCTCAAACGAAAACAATCAATCGCCAGCCCAAACTACCTTGATTTGAATGAGGCATTCTCATCGAGCGAAATTGCTTCGTTGTGGCCTAAGCTTGGGAATATGGTGTCAAAATCCAATTTTGATCTCAGCTGGATCAGCAAGGCTTACAGAACCGGAATCGACGTTTCCCAAGTCCAACCTGAAGTAGTTGATCGATTTAGTGTTGTTTGGGATGAAGAAGCCATGACGAATCGTGTTGTTCGAGGAGCGGACGCTCCCGTTTTTGTCCTGAATCGAGAGAAGATTGAGGAAGTTCAGAACACAGGTTTCATGGAGCTCAGCGAGGAATTTAACAGGTTAGTGGATTACAATGTGTTGACCGAACCCCGAATGTCGATCTTCGAAGTGCTCATGGCCCACGTACCCTCTGGAAACCTGGCAGAAATCCATTCGGGTCGCCAGATCTTCTGCAAAGCCGGAGTTCTTGGCGGAATGGGCAGAAGACTGTACTACAGAAAGAAGCTGAAGCTGAACGCGTGCTTTGTGGATGGAGCCGTTTTCCTGGAAATCGACGAAGACTTTGTGGAGGAGTACGAAGCAAGTAAGCATTACGACTACGACCACGCAAACTACCAGGTGTACAATGGAACCCAGTTTGCCAAAGACATCACCCATGCTGTGGAAGTAGAAAACGGAAGATTTGTGGAACATCGAACCGTAGTCAGAACTGAATTCCCTAGTGTCACGGTTCTGACTTCCGGCGAGATTGACGCAGTGGGAGAGCACGGCGAGCTGGTGGAGATTAAAAGCCAAGTTGATGGATTGAGCGCCCGGTTCTGGAGAGAAGTCTCTTGCAAACTCTTCCTGCAGATGTTCTTTTCTGGGACAACGAAATGTGTCCAAGGCGAAAAATCCGATTGGAGCATTCTCAACATTCAAGAATTTCACATCGACGACATTGTCGATGTTACTAATGCTCAAGATGATAACTTCATTTGGTTCAAGAACGACGTGCTCCGCTTTTTGGATGAAGTCCTGGACGTGATTTACGACAAGCTCAGTAAATCGCCGAAGACCGTTTTCGAAGTGACGAAAGTGGATGGAAGAAGTCGACTGGAGATCAAACGGTCCAAGAAACGGGCGGACGAGTTCTTTCCGGAGGATTTTGTGCAACATTTCAATCTTGATTTGTAAAAATAATAAAAGTAAATTCCAGTTCTGCAGCCAAGTCCTCAAGCCGTACATCCGTTTGGGTCTACGCTTTCCATAAGCCAGAATTCTCAGTAATCCTTTTCCTACTGCGTTTTTTGCAAAATCATCCGTAGGGAGAACAGTCTGGAGAAGTTTTTCTGGAATTCCGAGAAGCTCTCTTAATCTCTTCCGCGATCTTTGTAACCATTCAACTATCTTTTGTTCTTTTCCGGTTTTTTGTCCTGGGAACTTTGGCTTTCCGCGTACTTTCCAATTCTGCTAAAGCCGTCCTGACATTCCCAGCTCTGACGTTTCTATCTTGAATTTGACAAAAATCACTCATTTTACGTTTCTGGGCTAAGCAAGAGTGGCAGAATGGTTCTGGAAGATATCCTCGTTGGATCCACGATGATTCTGGTCTCCGCCGCGTGCCTTTTGCTTAATGGACTCGTTCTTACGGTAAGTGGGTGGGGGATTCATAACTGTGATTGAAGATTGTTCCAGACCATCGCTTCTTTCGCCGACTTCTACATCCACTCGTCCTACAGACTAATGCTCCTCATGGGAGTCTTCGACGTCGCCCAACTCGTCGTCCACCTCGCTACCGGTCTCTTCACCGTTCTTCAGTTTGAGGCCGGCTACACAACTTATTCGGTGAGTTCATATTCGTGACTTAATTTATCAGCCGGTTTCAGATCCTCGGAGCGATCCAAAGCGCGAGCTACGAGTGCTACATCCTGGTTACCGTACTCCTAGCCTTCAACCGATTCGCTCTTCTTTGCTGTCGTCGCGCCGAGCATATATTCTTCTGCCCAAAGGCGGACAAGGTATCACCATTCCTACGTCCTACAACCGCCCACTAATCCAATTTTAGTTCTGGACCTACTCCACACTCGTCGTCTTCTGCAGCGTCTTCGGGGTCCACGTCACGAACAACATCTACACCTCGTATTCCATCGACTCCTTCAAGTGGATCTACGATTACTCGTTTCCTTGGAGCCAAACTTGGCAAACGATTCTTATGTGGTATCAGGTCTCTGGAGTCCTCATCGCGTGGCTCTTCTACATCGCGATTTTTGTTTATCTTCTTCAATATGTGAGCCACAAAATCACGAAATCCTTGATCTAAATGAAATCGAATTTAGCGAAAACACGGCGACTCCGTAGCCCGTTTCATGGCCAATCGAAAGATCCTGATCCACGCGTTTGTGATAACGATCTACTGCTCCGTGCTGAACATTGTTTGGCACACTGTTCAGGTGAGTAGCGGAGCCACGCCCGACCGGTCGCCTCGCGAAGGTCGTCATGGAATGACTGAGACGGTGTTCTCCATGGACACAGACATTTCTGTCTAGCCTGAGTAAAGCCACCGATTAGACCTAGACGAGCGTCTGTCCGTCTCCAGCATGCTGATCCCCATATTTCAGCGTTTTCTTCCCAGCGACGTCCACCTCGCGTTCTTCGCCATCAACACCATGTGGATCGGGAACTCCGCTCTCAGCCCCATTCTATGCTTATCGCTGAACAGGTGAGCAGATCTTTGTTTCCAGCAATCTTATATTAGCATTGCAGATTGGTCCGCAAACGAGTCCTGAAATTGATCCATCCTTCCCACGCCACCACGACCCCAGTGCGATCTATCGATCGCGGCATATCGAGTTCACAGCACACGAAGAAATGAATCTTTTCATAAAAATTTTTATTTTGTGAGACGAATTAACCAGCAATAATTATGAACAGGTATTATACAGGACAACCATAATTATTATCTGAAAACAACAACAATAAATAATTGAAAAGGGAACAACGTTTAGTTGTTCTTCTTCACTCGTGGCGATCCTGGCTTGGGGGATTTCTTGTCGTTGTGGTTCAGAGCCTGGCGAGGGATCCATTCGAAGTCGACTTCTCCCTTCTTGCCCGAGGTGCCGGTTTCGACGACGGCGCGCTTCTTGATGCCGCTCTTGCGGGTGAACTTGGAGAGGAAGTTCTGGCTGAGCATGATGGCGCCTCCGATGAATCCGAGGAAGATGATGACCAGGAATCCGGTTTCAGTGTTGAATCCCGATTCGTCTTCAAGGATGTTGACGGTCTGGTTGAAGACGTTGTTGGTGTAGATCTGGCCTTCCTTGTCTTCGTAGTGGACGTTGACGACGAGTCCGAAGGGGCGGCTGGCGAAGGCTTCACTGGGGATGAAGGCGTAGTCGAAGGTGGCTTCCTGCTTGGGGCCGACGACTCTGTCGTAGCGAGCGGCGGTGAACTGTAATGATGGAGGTCAGATGGCGATCGAGACTAGACTGTTGTCTCTTTAGGGATGCGCGCACGGTCAGACACGAACCAAAATTAGCCCAACTCTTCTCATTTGGATCAAACCCAGACATCGCAGCGGTTGCCGAACGTCAAATCAGACAATGCCCCGTTTTAGACTGTCTGAACCCGAAATTATTTCGGCGAATTTGAATTTTTGAGAAGCGGTCGATGCACTTTTAGAAAGAACTTACGTTTTGCACGTGGTAGCTGTAGTCCATGGGGTAGCGGAAGGAGGTGTCGGAGAAGCGGACGGTGAACTCCTTGTCTCCCTTGTTGTGGAATCCGATCAGGAACTTGACGATTTGGCCGGCAGTGAGATCTAAAAATTTCTGATAATCCAAGAGTTCAAGCTAAGGAAAGACTCACCATATCCTTCTTCGGGCTGGGTCATCAGGAAGGAGGTTTCGACATCGGGGGAGGCACTGACTTTGAGCAAATCTTCGACGGCCTGCTCGGCGACTTGTTCGTCTTGGACTTCACCGTCGACGGCGTCATCGGCGAAAACTCCTGCACGAATAAGCGGAATTAATTAACGCGCACAAGGGATAAGAATTCTTACCGACGGAGAGGAGAAGGGCGGCGAAAAGGAGACTTCTGAGCTTCATGGCGGTCGACTGATGGCGAGTTGTTGAACTGCGCTCAATGGATATCGTCGCAGTGGAGTGCGCGTCGAACCTTCGCTTGCTGGCTGACGACAACAGTGAGAACTCTCGCACGTGTTATGGTACACGCGGGCTGCAAAGGATTCGCGTGCCGGGACCATCCAGGTCTAGACTGTTCAAACGTTCAGATCTGTCTATGCCGTGGAGGTCAAAAGCCGAGATTTGAGGCTGAGAAGATGTGAGTTTGGGGCAAACAAGTGATGAGAGGAGGGGCCGTAGAATGGAGGACACGGGGGAAGAGTTCCGGGGAGGTGGACGAGCTAGGATGACCTGAGAAGCGCTTTTGTAAAAGCCACTGGTTGGGGATCGGACTGAGAAAACGAAGTAAGAAGAGAGCTGGAATCGTAGAATCAAGTGAACCATCGAAGGGAGGCACTAGATCGTTTGGGAGAAGCTTAGAAAAGATTTCTGGCTGGATGAGCTTGTAAAAGATGGACCAGAACGCGATTTGAGTGTGACGAAGAGCTTGTTGGTGTTGGAACAGTCAACGAACTGCCGATCAGAGGTCGTTATACAAAGATATCTACTTCTGGCAGAGCTCTTCCTCGAAGCTAAGCACTCTTGACAGATGAGGCCTTTGATAACGATCTTCAAGCGGCTTTAGTCTTCTAGAATTTCCGCTCTATAGAAATTCGTTGTTCAATCTTACCTACCGTAACCCTTAGCTCTGAGCCTCATATTTATCATCTGATCCTGAGATCTGGCTCCCTTTAAGTTCATCCGTTCCATCAGACTTTGGCACAATGCTGATTGAGCCCAGCCATATCATACCAAACACCTCAACGGTTGACTTAGGTCAACTTGGATCCAACGACATGCTATGCAACCAAAGAAACCCGGTAAAATCATTTAATTACGTCGATTATTACGTTTTAGATACACAGATTATTAGCCTAAGAAGGTGGGATTCGCGTGGTTCGTGAGCAACTTGTCGGTGATGTCGGTGCTCTTCGCGAGCGGAAGATTGATGTTCGGGAGCACGTGGCCGAAGTTGAGCGTCGGATCGTTGGCTCGCTCGAAAAAGTGCATCTTGAAGGGAAGCCGAGTATCCGTCGAAGGAATCGGGAAGTTGATCCGCGAGTGGAAGATATCCGTTCCTTCTTCGTCGCGCTTCTCCAGCGTTTCGACTTCGAAGTCGAACACCTGGAATTCCTCGGATTAATACAAATCACAAAACAGAGTTTCACCTCATTTAAGACCGGTATGGGGATGTCCAGAGCGACAGCCTGACTCCTAAACTTCAAATCGTCGAACTCTGCACCGACGATGAACGAATTGCTGAACGGCTGGTACAGACCGTCAGTGCTGAGAGTCGGGAGACTCGCGAAATCCTTGAAATTCTTTCCGAGCGGCAAATCTGAAAATAGGAAAATCAAAACTACCGTAACCCAACATGCGTCTTACTATGGAAATTGACTCCGTGGAGCGCGTATCCCGATCCCCACGAGTCCCCGAAATCGTGGTTGAAGGTCACGCCGAGCATGTGGGTGAACGGGTTGAATTGCACGTTTCCTGTGAAATCCTTGTTCTGGCCTGGCAGCGAAACATCGGGAACGGATTGCGTCTGAACGAAGTATTGAACGAGAAAGTTAGGATATGAGATGATCTTGCATCACTTTATGGTAGAGCTTGTTGCCGGCGATGTAGAGATTCGGGAGGTAGGGGCCGGAGCGGTGATCCGAAACGCCGAAGGGGAGCTTGATTAGGCCGACGCCGCGGGGACGATGTCGGGCGCAATGGAGGAGATTGGCTGAAATCAGACAGGATTAAGAGCTGGAATGAGGTAGACATATTATGAGTGAAAACGGAAATAGTGGTCAAGATTTTTGAGGCTAATTAGCACACTCTTCACTCTAGACACACCTGAACGTAGTCTAGACATTTAGGGAGTGCCAGAACATTCATTCTGAACCGACCAGTCCGTAAAGATTTGAAGCCTCAAAATGATTTCACGGAGAATCAGCTTTCGACTCACAGACAACTTGTGTCTGGAAAAGACCGGATTTGACGGTTTTAGACGCCTGACCGTTCGCATACCGCACGCGCCTAGACAACGAAGCAGCAATGTCTCAAACTCACAATGATTACCGTATGCCCAGATAGAAAAATGACCACAAATCGCAGGTTACTTCGCAGAGGTCGCGCAGAGTTCAACGGTCCAAAGAACACGAGAACCCAAGATTCACAGAAATCAATCTTCGCGTTGACTCCAACGATTCGCTTGTTTTCCTAATCCCGCATAACCATTTGAAACCATTGAGCACCCGGATTTCAAGAAAACCGTCAAAACAAACTGAAGAGATTGACGTCAAAATCAAGCATTTCAAGGAAATTAAACACAAACACTATCTAATCGTGGCCCATTAAACTCCCTCATAATTTCAAAACACTTTCTAAACTCAAAACCTCAATATAAATCCCTTCCGGAATCTTTGAACACCCAAAACCTTTCAATCTCGGGTCGCGCAATCCTTCTTGACAGCCCACGCAATCACCCGCCGCGTCGTCAGCCTAGTATCCTACATTCCACCCGCATCTCCTCAGCATTATCCACTCAAAATTGAACCCCATGCACCCCAACAAAAATAAGAAACTCACACAAAATCAGAATCGCAAGAGCTTGAAGCCATCTGAGGTCTTTCATCTGACGCGCATCGATGTTTCGAGGCACAAAACGTGAGATTCTCTGGCTGGAGAAGACGGTAGACAGGCACGCGTCGTGGGTGTATCCGTCGAGAGTCGACTAATCACCATCAATCTTCGAGAAACATAATTTCGCTCTCGACGAACAAAAAGAGGTTGGGGCGAAATGCGACGATTTCGCCTCCGCCTTCCGCAGAAACAGTTGCATTGTCTTCTTCGCCTTCTCCGCGCAAGGGTTCAACGCGGACGATCTCGTGACTGTGGTTAATTGGGCTCGGATAATTAGAAAATTTTATAATTTTTATCCTGATTTTATGCCTGGAATGGATCACGGAGGAAAGTGGCAGAGGGACCCGAGTGAGAGTTAAATACAACAAATTGGGTGAGCAAACAACACCAACGTATTAGAGCAGTGGCAACGGTTGTGGCAGGGCTGAGACAATATGACCATTTTGGAGATAATTGAGAGTAAGTAATTGAAATTCTGGACCATAATAACAACAAGGGTCATATGCTAATATAAAGCTTAACAAATAAGGAAACAACGGCGAGCTTCTTCAGTTTCTACCGGGCACCACTCGACGTCGGCGCGTCGCTGTAACGATTTTCCTTTGCCTCTCACGGCGTACCACGGCAGCCTTTTCCTGCAAAGAACGAGAATAAGAAACTGAAATAAGCAATGAAGGCGACTTACAATCTTGGCTTTGATTTCAGAGTCGTAGAGCTGAATGTTGTGCAGGTCCGAATCGGCGACTTCGGGGAACATGGCCTTCGTTTCTTCGCGAGAAACTGGCGATTCCAGGCAAACTTGAACGATGGGTTCGACGAACTCGATGGCTGCCTCAAGCTGGGCACGAGTGTATCCGGTCACTGCAGAGATCAGCGTATCCGGCTCGTAGATGCAGAAGAGGAGCGCGGCCGGCAAGATGCTGTGATGGGCGAACTTGACCGAGTCCAGGTCCAGCGTGCACACGTCGAGAATCTGGAAGAGGATAGGGTTAGATTGTGATCGTTGACCAGTTCTATCTTACCCTGGCGACACGCGAGAATTCCTCCGTGAGGAAGTTGGGGATGCAGCACGAGTTCTTGTGGTGCTCGCCGGAACAGGAGAATCCCACGCGGGAAGCGCTAAGACGAGGGAGGCCGCACTGGTTGGGGCCGTTGCGAGGACCCAGGGGAACCCGAGCCATAGGAGGCGTCAAGGGCGTCCCGCTGAATTCATAGTCGTCGTTGGGAGAATCCTCGGAGAGCGAGTACTTGTTTCCCAGAAGCTGGAAGTAGATGGAGAGCCAGTGGATCGAGGTGATGGGGACGAGGTTCCACTGGAGTTTTTCGACCATCAGCATCTCGTAGTGGCGGACGCTGTTAGCGGTGCACGCACCGTCGGTGTAATTGGCGATCTTTTCGATGCTGGGAGGATAGATTTCCTAGAAAAGAATACAATTAAGAGCTGATTCCATGTTAATAAGATCTCACCTCAAGCTTGGTTGCAATAAGCAGAGCCGTGGCTCCGGCCAGTTGAAGATGGCGAGTTGGCACGTCCGCGTGGGCCGAGAGGAAGCGATCGATGTAGTCGCAAACCAGGTAGAACGTTTCACGGTGGAGACGTTCTTGCTCGCAGAGTTCCATAACCCAATCGAGGAGAAGGAAACGCATGTTCTTGTCCAGCTCCTTATGCCTGGCGAAGTAGTCGCCGTCACGGGTGTACATCTCGTCCTTTCGGCACATGAGTGACCACACCTGAATTTCAAAAATGATAAACCTGAGTCATTCCAAAACGATTACTCACCTCTTCCTCCTCGCCCAAGTCGCTCGAGTTCAACATCGGAGGCAACGATCGTTGACCTTCGGCGCGCTCCGACAAGAGCTTGGGATACAGGGAAAAGATGGGGTTGAGATCCCCGCTGGTTCCCTGCTCGGCTTCATCTTCTTCCTTGGGCTTCTCGATGAAGCTGCGTTCGTCGTCCTCATCGTCCGATTCGTTGCCGCTGAGCTGCGTGGGATCCTGGTTCTCGACTTGATCGCTGTAGTTTCCCGAAGACGAAGTGGACGAGTTCGAAGGAGGGCTGATGCAGTCGGGCTCCTGGCGGCCCTCGTGGTGGTGGAGCTTCATCGCCTTAGGATCACGGCCAACCTCGGTCTGCAAAGAAGAACCGTTATCAATAGTTCCCGCGCGCTTACCAAATCTAATGTGTGAAAAGGGGAACAAAGCAATGCATTGCAATGGTCGCTGCCACAAGAATTCGCACTCACCGAAGTCGAAGTTCGTTTACGGGATCCCGTACACGTAGTGGCCAAGCGTTGGAGCCTGGGCTCGTGGTCCAGCTCGGGAAGATCACTCAGGTTCATTGTGTCTTGCGAAGAGGTCGAGGGGATGCATACATCGCTGCTGAAAAAAGGATGGAATTAGCTTGAGTCTTAACTGACCACAGAGTAATGCGCAAAAAGGACACCTGGAATACGCAGATTCAAAAAGCGAACGGAATACTACTAGTGACAGCTGTCAGAACAAGGCTGCTGAATCAGCGAGCCTATGTACCCAGAACGTTTTTTCTGCCCGTGGTTAGCCTTCAAAAAAGGAGAATTCGCAGCAGGTGGTCACGCGAAACACGACTTTCCCTAATGACGGCCTTCAAAGGGTTTGGCGATCCCTCGCCTCGTCTCAATGGAACTATACTAAAACGGCCGTTATCACTGTTTTATCAATTGGCGGGAAGAGGGAGAATTTCGGGTGGACGCGAACTGACCAATAATAAAACGATCTAAATTCAAACTGACCTTTCATCGCAAAGAAGTTCCTGCATGGGCATCTGTGGATCACGACCGCGGGTTGAAGTAGTAGAGCGGTTAGTCGTGTAGTTGGAGGATGACGGGCCGAACGGTGTCCGAGCCTGAAACATGGGAAGAAGATTACGATGGGAACATAGTGGTACTGGGAAGATAGAGGAGTGACCGCGCGCGATTCGAAGGTGAAGATAAGCAAAACATTAAACATTATGCAACACGGGACTCGGATGATCGCGATCGGTCGTTCCATATCGTCTTAAGGACGCCGAAAACAGGAAGCGAAATCGGCTCCAAGAAGGTTAAACCAATGACGTACGGGCGACACGAACTCAGGTAGAGCAGCAGCAGTAAACGACCCCAAGGGCGAAGACAGCAAATGAGTTAGTGGCCGAGGGCGTCGATTAGGAGAGCAATTAAACGGGTCAAATTAGCGCACGAGGGAGAAGGAGAACGCGATAAAAAGTGGCAAAGTTTCCGGAGGCGCGGAAAATCGCCAAATTATCCGTGAAATGTCAAGGTAAATAGGTGGTGGTTGGAGGCAGCTGAGGATTCGAAACTTGAATAACAGGAACGGGCTGCTGACGTCTTCGAGATAAGAGCCGGAGATAAAGTTGCGGCGTTGAACTGGTTTTCGCGCAGTTCCCAGATACCTGAAACCGAGGAAAAACTGTTAAAGCAACACGTTGATTAGCATGGTGGAAAACGCGAAATTGAGACGCGAATTAAGAGTCTAGACATGAAAGAAGACGCCAAAAGAGGATCGGCCAAATTCGGACATGCTGAAGTGGTTGTTCAGATTATTAGGCTAGACGTTTGAATGAAAAGTCTAGACATAACAAACCGCAAAAAAGTCCGAATTTCAAATTCAAAATTATAGCCAAAAACGTCTCAAATTCGTTTTAAGCCACTCCGAAAAACGAGACTAGACAGCGACGTTGTAGACCGACGCAACCCGAGTCAACTGGGTTAATCGCCTCCTCCGCCGTTCGTCGGCCGTTCTTAAACGCGCTGCTGCAAAGACCATCTGAGATTTCCGAAGATGATCAGATTACTCGATCTTCTTCGCCTCCACCTTCTTCCTAAACCCTACCGAACTTAAGTCGACGACGTCGGAGAGGCGCCTCCACCAACTCGCCAGCGATAAAATCAGCCAAAAGCGGAGCGGAAGAACAGCTAATTCCAACGCAGAAGTTTAGCGCCCTCCGCCGCCGCCGCTAGGCTACAGAACCCCGACCGCGGGCGAGGACGAACACTCCGAATTCATTCGAACTTCAGGCAAACCGACGCTTGCCGCGGAACTTTGCGATTTGGCGCCTTGGGCGAGCGGCGATTTGTTGGCTTTTGGGATTTGTGGCGTTCGCGCGCTGGAAAATCGGTTTGATTTCTGGTGGGAAGCGCGCGAATCGAAGAGTTTGGCGCTTTTGAACTCGGATCTTTCCCGCACATTTTTGGAAGAGAGAGACGAGCACGCTAGAGGCTACAGTAACAAAGAGAGAGGCTGGAGAGATATCGAAAGGTGCGGGAACTGTCTGTGTTTAGAACATCGGCGGAGATAGGAAAGGAATAGAGAGATTGGAGTGGAGCTGGTCGGTCGGAGAGATAGGAAAATGTGATTTTGGAAAGTGACCTTTTAGGAACGGAAGCTTTAAGAAATGCCTGGGAAGGCAAATTCCACAGTTGGCCAAGACCGACCGGTAAGCAAATCTGAATCACGAAAAATGGGGCCAAAGTCTCCGCGACAAAGACGCGTTCCTGTTTGCGTCTAGACAACAACTGGCTGTCTGGTCTCTATCGGAGCATATCTCCGATCCGGATGCGAGAGGCACCAATCTTCGGTTCCGAAAAGTGGTTTTGTTCCTAAGGGGCGCAGAACCACGGAAAGATAAGGTCTAGACGTTGAACACGAGCACGAAAAACGCGGAAGGAAGTCGAGAGAGGCGCTCTTTCGAGACTCCAAAATTCGTCTTTTTGGGAGTTGCGTCACTAATAACCAGGATTGGAAATTGGAGGTTACGATATTCGGAACAAAGGAGAGAAAGTTAGAGTGGCAATTAAACGGAGGAAATCACGAAGGTCTTCCAATTTGCGCAATGCTAATAAACCTCCGCGCGCTAAGACAGAAGAGGAGCAAGCAAGCTGCTCCGGCACGCGCGATCTGGTTTTTGGAGGACCAAAAAGGCGCGAGCAAGGACGGAACAACGGCAGTCGTCCGCCTCCTGTCTGCGCAGAGCCTCCTGCTGCTGCCCAGCGCCTCGATCCCTACCCAATTGTTGCTCACTGACCTCATAATAAACGAGATCCCCCACATGCCCCGCGTGTGCGGTAAACCGCTCCCCCTTATCCTCCTCCTCCGCCTCCTTTGCTCGAGTCCATCTCGCAAGACGCGCCTCCCCGGGAGTCCAGCTCCCCATGGACGTCTTTGACCACTGCGCCGCTCGGCAAATCTCCTCCAAGTGGCGTTTTTTCGCTCTCGGCTGGTTAGGCCACGCCTTCAGGTGTCCTTTGAAGCAAAGCGACAGATTCTTTCTTCTCCCGCGCACTTTCCATTTGAACATTTGCGGGCGCCAACGCAACACCCGACCGAGAAAACGACCTTTAGGGTCTTGTAACACGCAGCACAAGAGAAGAGTGGACCCCAAGAGCACCCCAAGCACACTGATCAGACGCCCCGAGGCGCAACGGGACCCCACAAAATGGATCGCCCGCCAGATCTTCTGTTCCAATTGGCAAAGTTTCTGGCGCGCCAACTTTTGAATTTATGGCGTTTGAGGGCCTCGAAGATGAGGAAGCGAGGGTGGCCGGTGTAAAAAAGGCGCCGCCGCGCATAGTTTGGATTTGAAAATGGCGCCTG
>KN167525.1:47352-66007 GCA_000757745.1 Steinernema scapterisci
CCACTGTGACTTCCTAAGACACTTTTGCTGTTTCTTGCACACCGCAGAACTCGATCTGCGTTTTTCTTAGGGCGGAGCATCAACTGGATTCTGCGGTGTTCCCTATTTTGTGTTTGTCGTCTCGCTATAAATTCCGCCCAATTCTCGGGTCAAACACATTTCTCTTTCATTTCAGTTTTGGGTATAAAATAAGACGTTAACTGCCTCATAATATTCTCCTGTTTGGTCTTCTCCCCATTGACCCTATCGCTATTTCCAGCCGATTCCTTATGTCCACAAATCAGACATTTCCTGAAAAGCTTATGTATAACAAGCGTGAAATGTTCGGCAAACAGCTTTTTGTCGAAATCCGATTTGGCGCCCATAAAACCGATAGACTCGTTCTAGCTTCATTCAGTTCCCCGCTTTTCAGATGCTCCGCGTGGCCGCCTCGATCCTCCTGCTTCTGGCTTCAAGCCACGTCGTCCTCTCCCAAATGGTCCCTCAGTGCACTTGTGCCCAGGTGCAGCCTTGCAAGAACCAATACGCCAATACGCTGATCCCCTGCGTGGATTCCTGCAAGGCCCACGCGACGAATCTTGGGGCTAACTACGGCCAGCTGCGCCAGTGTTTGGTCTCTCGTGAAGGCCAAGTGGAGTCGACGATGAAGTGCACGGAGGCTTCCTTGGCTAACACCTGTGCGGCTCGACCCGGAGGATCCGTACCGAAACGGTTCCCAGAAACTCTGAAGATCGCAGCTCTGACGGAGATCAACAGAATGCTCCAGGCTTCCGGAGTCAAGAATCAGCTGAAGGGACTCTTGGCGAGTGGAAAGCGGTTCTACGATTGCGTCAAGGGGTGCATGGACAAGAAGACCAACAACTGCATCAAATCGCTCGGGTAAGAGAATCTGTTGAACTGAGAATTCTAGAAATTTGTCTTTAGCTGCGGCCTCGCTCTTCCTTCGGACACAGTTCTCGTGCAAACCGCTAAGCGGTGCGCGATCCAGTCCGGATTCAACAGCGCCGGAGTCCAGGCCATTTGTAACTGCGCCGCCGGAGCTGGTATCAAGCAACTCCAAGGAGGAGTCTGCAGCAAGATCATTGTCACCTAAACAACTCGAAAATCTCGTTTTCATGGCTTTATTTCTATTTAATTTTGTGTGTTTTATGGTTAAGCACTGTAATAAATTTGGGTTTTAATTGAAGAGGCCACAAGAAGATCTTAAATCGAATTTATTGCTATAGATTTCAGTGCTACAGTAACCGCGCCTCGTCGTTCTTCTTGATCTCCTTCAGATGTTTCCTAACATCGAAAACCTCCTGTTTCTTGGCTCCTGGCGCTTTCTGCCCTAAGAAGTCCTTCCTGGCCAGATTTATCAGCTGCATGCGTCGGAGAGTTCCGTTTCCAGCTCGGCGGAGACCCTTCTTGGCGACGTTCGAGGGTGTCCCGGCTTCACGAATCGATTCCATTCTTCCAGGTTGCGCAGAATTGCAAGTTTTCGTCCTAATCGAGAAGTTTCGGACCGGATTGCGCAGAGGAACGTTCCGCTCGAACTTTCCCGGCTTGTTGAGCGATGGGAGGCTGGTCCAAGGGAGGTCCGAAAGGGATCTAAGGGGTGCTGAGGGCTTGTCGGACCCAGCGGCAGCCTTTTGGGCGTCGAGGATGAAGGGGGAGACGTAGAGTTTCATGTTGGAAATCATAAGAAGCTGAGGAAGTTCTTGTGGGATTCTCAAGAACTGAAAGAGTTATATACGGAAGCGCTGCATTGTTTTTTAGCATTGGTCTCGAAGAGATTGCGGGAGGCGAAGCATTGGTTTCGCGACTTCGGCAAGGAATGCTTCCATGGGTTCTTGCGATCTCCGATCTTTTTGGGCTTCAGCATGCTGAATTGAATGATGATTACTTCATGGCAGACTGCATCGTTTTGAGGCAGTCTGCATTTTTCATTTTCGAAGCGCGAATCTTGCAGACCGGTTGTGCTCACCCGTTCCCAAATCATCGCTAATTCTCTGCAAACTCTCTTTTTCGTGCAGATAAATTGCTGTTGCCCGTAATTAGAATCCTGCAATTCCACCTCGCATTCCTAATCGTCTAATTTCAGGAAGATTGCTCGCAAATCGCCCGACCGGTTGCCAGCAAGTTCAACCATGAACATGACCGACCAGAAGATGTCGGAGCAACAAATGTAAGTCTGAGACCTCCTCCAGACGTCTGAATGACATTCCAGACGATTCTAGGCAAACGCGACGTCTGCGTCCATTCAGGCATGGCCACGCCAACTAACCCGGTCGTTTGTCCGCCGCTGTCGCCGGCCCGAGCGCCGCCGAAGGAACGTCCGCCGGTGGTGAAGGAACGCCGAAGCCTGGAAACCCCGGACATCGAAGAAATGGCACGATTCGCCGCGAAGACCATCCACCATGAATACGAAGAAGAGAAGAATCCCGGCCCCGAAGTGGTTAGCACTACAATATAGCTTCTCTTGATTTTGTACATTTCAGCGCCTCCCGCTGTTCTACACCATCCACTCGATTGGAAACAGCACCGGAATCACGGTCGAAGAAATGGCGGAATTCGAGAAGCACCGCAAAGAACCTCCCGGGACGCTCGTCATGCGCGTGACGATGAAGGCGCTGCGAGTTGGACATTTCGACGAGAAGCCGTCCACCTTGAACGCTGAGGAAGTGAAGGCGGCTGTGAACGCGGGGGCCAAGATCGAACAGCCCGTGAAAATCGTCCCGATCGTCGCAAAGTCTCCAGCAATGAAAACCGCTGAAGAGCGCTCCCCAGCGAGAAGCGAAGCTCCTTCCCACGCTGAAACTGTTGCGAGCTCTGCGAGTTCAGCTTCGGCGATAGGTAAGAATTCGAAGCTTGCATAAAAGTAATTTTCGAGCAAATATTGGTCGTCGGTTTATTATTCGTTTATTGGAAAATTAGTGTCTTTGAATGGTCATATGATGGCCAGAAATTGGTGATATTGGGCACTTCGTTAATATCTTTTACCACTCGTAACGCTACGAAATATCACGACGAGGACGGCCGTAAACTAGCTCTTTGCAAATTGCATATCTGTTCGGAATTGCAATCTTTGTTGTTTGACTTTCACGGCGGATTTCGGATACTTTGTTTCTGTACATTCTGATCTTCGGAGGTTTGCGAGCTATACTAGCCATTCTCCTCATTTTCTCATTGCTCGAGACCACAACTAATCAGTAACTCCGTTTCAGTTCAAGCTCCTCCCGCGGCGTCTCCTCGCCCAGTTCCTTCGGTATTCTCGCCGTCTTCAACAGTGCCAGCAACTCGCATCGCACTGAGCGACATGAGCTTCGTGACCTCCGAAGACTCGTACCAAGAGGACCGCACCGAAGACAGTTTCAGCAACTCCGACCGCAGCAACCGCGAATTCACCGGCGAACTCCTCACCGACGTGACGGACGAATCCTCCGCCGATATCACGACGGACACAAGCAGCGAAGATGACAACGGTTCTGCGACGTCCTTGACTTCAAATGCAAGTCTTAAATTGAAGCGCAAATAAAGTGTGTCTTGTGCTAGAATCTTGTCATATTTTACCTCAACAAGCGCAACAATATCTTATTAATTTAATTTCTTTTTTAGCTCCTGAAATGCATATTCTGATCGCGAGAATCGGAAGATCCCGGACTCACTCTTTCTTCTTTGCGCTCACGGAGGGCAATTTTCCTTGTTGCGCCAACTCCTTGAGCTTCTCTCGCGGGATCCCAGAAACGGCCGTTGTGTCCCATTCACGGTTATCCTCGGGCTCTTCGCCCGTTCTGCACACGCGGATAACCATCTTGACGATGAAGGTGAACCAGTAGATGTTCATCATCTGGAGGATGATCAGCATTGAGCCGATTACGGGCAGGAAAGGCGAATCCTGTGGCGCCAAATAAACTCCAGCGTAGATGGTCGTGTACAGGAACTTCAGGGGGTACCAGTAGAGTCGGAAAACGAGCCTAAATTGTATTCTTTCAGATAAACCAAAGGAAGACGAAGAACGAACCACATGATGGCGAAGAGAACGAAGAAAACGGTTCCCAGGATGTCCAAGATACGGTAGAATTCTCCGTTTTCGCGTTTCTTCGCATAGACGCATAATTTCGTCATTTCGAGAAGAAGATCCGTGTTATCGTGGAGGAACAAGACGAAAGCGCCTTCAAGAACGTGCCTGGAAGATCAAGGATTCAAGAACGAAGCACAGAATGCGATTTACCCGGATCCATAGGAGAGTGTGATGAGCGAGAGGGCGATGAAATGGTGGAAGAACATCATCATGCTGTCCTTCCTCCACATGTCCATGTAGAGCGTCGCGTAGATCGAGTGGATGTAGAAGGCGCATTGCGAGATGTAGATCGCGTAGATGTCCCAGCTAACGGCGGGAATCTCGCCTGAAGCCCAGACTGAAAGGCAAGAGATAATGGGGATTCCGGAGATGTGAGCTTACATTCCCAGATCGAGAGAGGATCGTGGAAGGTGTTGTAGTTGCCGGAGAGGATGTGGACGTAGAAGGAGAATCCCCAGGCGATGGAGTAGTAGAAGAACTTCCAGAGGCTCTCGGGGAACTTGTGTATGTGCAGGATCGGGATTCCCCACCACGCGGCGAGTGGCTGGAATTCGGAATTTAACAGGGCCTAAGCAAACTCGGCTTACCTTGGAGATTCCCTCCGTGAAATAGTGCCTCAAAACAGTGAAGAACACGGCTAATCCCAACACCAAACACACGTCCACCGTCGACACTTCCACGTTCGCGAGGTCGTCGAAGAAGGTTCCTGGAATCCGATAATCCGGGCGCACTTTGTAGAACCGCGCCAGGAAGTGGCTTAGGGATTCATAGCAGAGTTGGACCTGGAAACCGCGGAGATTAGGAATGGACGGAGAAGGCCGAAACGAACCAGAGTGATGTAGTCGGTGGTGGCCACCCGGTAGAGCCTCGGATCGGTGAGGTTGTATTCGGGCGGCAACATCGCCTCCGCTTCTTAGGCGATTCACACTCGAGGAAGCGAGGAACGACGACGGAGAAGAGGCGGACAATCGATGTTCGAGCGCGTCGGAACGCGAGTACTTATTACTTCTTCTTCTCGTTTCCTTCCTCTGCGCAAATAGTTGTCAAGAGTGAGGTGCTGCGCACTTCGCTGGCGGGGAGGGCCTAAGCCCACTCTCAGGTCGGATTCGCCGGTTCGGGCCACCCAGCGGCCTACAGTCCCAGCGCCAGCCGGCGACCAAGAGGTCAATGGCCGCCGCCGAAAAAAGCTGATCGCGTGCGGCGGATCGCCGCTGTTTGCTGTTCACAGGAATTAGGCGCTCCAAAGTGACCAGCGGAGCCGAAACACGTGCAAACAGGCCGGGGAACACCCGAAATACTATACGACCAGGTTTCCGGGAGAAGAAGAGGTCGAGAGGGAGGGTCGTTCGAAGTTGCCAGAGCTGGCGATCCGAATTCGGCCGCATTATTTATGGACCGCGTGCACCCGCGTTGCTAGCCATTAGCCAAACAATGGACGACCGGGATTCGGTTGCCAGATGCCTTGTTAGGAGAGGATCAGGGAAAACTGCGAAGGAGGACTGGGAAAATTGGTCTTTGGAAACCGTGGAGTGTGGAGATCTCAATAACTCATTCATAAAGAACTCGAGTTAAGCAGAAGTTAAGAAGAGATGCTGCGGCTGACGGAATCTTCGGTGAATCTGGCGTTCCCAGGACTTTGTTGGCATCCGATGTCGACCAAGACCAGTTTGGCCGCAGGTTACGGTAGTCATTAAACTCATTATCTCTTACTTTGCGCGCGTGTGCATCTGAACGACCTCCGCTTAACCTTATTTCGGTAAGTTTGGTCTTCGAGAGTATTTTTAACCTGTCAGTACATTAGTTACACAGTGAAGCTGTTACATCAGCGCCTTTATTGCCGGTCATCAGTCACTCCTCTGACGTTCCAAAAACCAGTGTTCTTAGTTCTTCCCACCATTAAAACCAGTTTCTGTCATTAAAAGGACGATATAGTCGAAAGTTCCCGTCTGTATAGTTTACAACTTAACACAAAATGCATCTCTGTAAGTCGCAAGAATCCCCGTCATCTCCCACTTCGAAATGTTTCCATTCGCGTCCAGCTACTCACCATTCTTCCTTATCAGTCTGGTCTAGCATGTGACGGTTACTCTTTAGTGCAGATTAGCCCTCGATCGATATAACTGGATCAATGGCGCCATCTCGCAACAAACGCTCCGAATTCCAGGCTTTTTCTTTCAACTCCAAATAGTTTTTATCCAGGAATCCTCTCGCCCTTCCACCTTCATCCATCACCACCTTGATTTCTGCAAACTTCTGCTAAATCCACCCGCCTTTCTCTTTCATCCCGTGGATTACAACGGCGATAGAGGAACAACCGGAGACCGCCGACTCGCCGCCGGCGTTCAAACTCTAAAGAACGACCTCCAGCACCCAAAACAACTCCTCCGCCCTCTTCGTGTTTGTGTTTTCTTCTTGTTTACGCGTGACCTCTTCCCCAAATTTCCATTTCCCCGGCCTTCTCCCAATCTCAGCCTTATCCCAGCCTTTTTTCCCGCGTCTTCGTCCGAACGACGCGAGGTTTATCGGCCGAGATTTTCAAATTCCCTGATTCTACCGTAAGTACTCCCTTTCTAGAATGTTCCATTCTCTCCGTGCTAAGTGCAGCCGACGGCCGCGAACATTCTAGACGACCGCCGCCTCTCTCGCTGTCTCATTCGCACGCGGAGAAGACGGCTGTCTGCCGCAGCGGGCGCCTGTGGTCTCGTTTGGATGTTCGCGAATGTTCGATAGCCTAAGAGATGTTGCGATAGGCGACCTGGGATCGTTTTTGACAGTTCAGAATCTTGGATGAGTTTTAGATTTTGTGGGAAGTGCTCTTAGAAGCGCTGAGGATTTTAGGTCTATTCGTTTGGGTGGACGTCAGCGTAAAGAAAGACTTCCTTGTTCACAAACCCTTAGGCGCTAAGGCTTATCCCGACGTTTCTCTTAAGTACTCAAGATCTACAATGTCTTCCCTAAAGTTCAGATTCGATTCCTGGAACTAATGTGAAACTAATGACCTTTAGTGGAAGTACAATCCAAGTTTCCGAGAGAACTTAATCTGATATTTCTGAGAACACTGATAATCCTTACGTCTAGTTCCTCTGTCCACCTATACTTTCAACCTGCTTCCCAGTTCCCAGAAATGCCAAGATTCCAAGCATGGCTCTCCACCTTAGATCCGAACCCAACGCATCGCCTCCACAAACCTCCGCGTCGCTGCCGACGCAGCTTTCCTATGCGATCTCTCACCCAAACGCGTCTCTCCGAGCCTATATAAGCGAGTCCCATCGAGCATCAAACCGTGTCCCCATTCACCTGTCTTCACTTCTTCCTCCTTACAGAATCGACCTGGGCAAAATGTCGAAGGCCAACGCCATTGGTATTGATCTCGGAACGACTTACTCCTGCGTCGGAGTGTTCATGCACGGCAAGGTTGAGATTATTGCCAATGATCAGGGAAACCGTACCACTCCCTCCTACGTCGCCTTCACCGACACCGAGCGTCTTATCGGAGATGCCGCCAAGAACCAGGTTGCCATGAACCCCATCAACACCGTGTTCGGTAAGACTCTCAAACCCAAAATACCCCCGTTCTAAGCCACGAAATTCTTTAGATGCCAAGCGCCTGATTGGTCGCAAGTTCGATGAGCAAGCCGTGCAGTCGGACATGAAGCACTGGCCCTTCAAGGTGATCAGCGCCGAGGGCTCCAAGCCCAAGGTCCAGGTCGAGTACAAGGGAGAAAACAAGACTTTCACTCCCGAAGAGATCTCTTCCATGGTTCTCATCAAGATGAAGGAGACCGCCGAGGCTTTCCTCGGATCCACCGTCAAGGATGCCGTCATCACCGTCCCCGCCTACTTCAACGACTCCCAGCGTCAGGCCACCAAGGACGCCGGAGCCATCGCCGGTCTTAACGTGCTCCGTATCATCAACGAGCCTACCGCTGCCGCCATCGCTTACGGTCTTGACAAGAAGGCCCAGGGCGAGCGCAACGTCCTCATCTTCGATCTTGGAGGTGGTACCTTCGATGTGTCCATCCTGACCATCGAGGACGGTATCTTCGAGGTCAAGTCGACCGCCGGAGACACCCATCTCGGAGGAGAGGACTTCGACAACCGCATGGTTAACCACTTCGTCGCTGAGTTCAAGCGCAAGCACAAGAAGGACCTCTCGGCCAACCCTCGTGCCCTCCGCCGTCTCCGCACCGCTTGCGAACGCGCCAAGCGCACCCTGTCCAGCTCGTCCCAGGCCAGCATCGAAATCGACTCCCTCTTCGACGGAATCGACTTCTACACCAACATCACCCGCGCCCGTTTCGAGGAACTTTGCGCTGACCTCTTCCGCAACACTATGGACCCCGTCGAGAAGGCCATCCGTGACGCCAAGATGGACAAGTCCCAGATCCACGATATCGTCCTCGTCGGAGGATCCACCCGTATCCCCAAGGTCCAGAAGCTCCTCTCGGACTTCTTCTCCGGAAAGGAACTCAACAAGAGCATCAACCCCGATGAGGCCGTCGCCTACGGAGCCGCCGTCCAGGCCGCCATCCTCTCCGGTGACAAGTCCGAGGCCGTCCAGGACCTGCTCCTCCTCGACGTCGCCCCTCTGTCCCTCGGTATCGAGACCGCCGGAGGTGTCATGACCGCTCTTATCAAGCGCAACACCACCATCCCCACTAAGACTTCCCAGACCTTCACCACCTACTCCGACAACCAACCCGGAGTCTTGATCCAGGTCTTCGAGGGAGAACGCGCCATGACCAAGGACAACAACCACCTTGGAAAATTCGAGCTCTCCGGAATCCCCCCAGCTCCCCGTGGAGTCCCCCAGATCGAGGTCACCTTCGACATCGACGCTAACGGAATCCTCAACGTTTCCGCCCAGGACAAGTCCACCGGAAAGCAGAACAAGATCACCATCACCAACGACAAGGGACGTCTCTCCAAGGAAGACATCGAGCGTATGGTCAACGACGCCGAGAAGTACAAGGCTGACGATGAGGCCCAGAAGGACCGCATCGGAGCTAAGAACGGACTCGAGTCTTACGCTTTCAACATGAAGCAGACCATCGAAGACGAGAAGGTAAACCTTTAGAATCTCCCAGAACAGGTCTAAACAAAGCTAATTACAGGTCAAGGACAAGCTCAGCGAGGAGGACAAGAAGAAGATCAACGACAAGTGCGATGAGGTTCTCTCGTGGCTGGACAGCAACCAGGCCGCCGAGAAGGAGGAGTTCGAGCACCACCAGAAGGAGCTCGAGGGCATCTGCAACCCCATCATCACCAAGCTCTACCAGTCCGCCGGAGGAGCCGGAGGTATGCCCGGAGGTATGCCTGGCGGTATGCCCGGAGCCGACGCCGGAGCTGGCGGTGCCGGACCTACCATCGAAGAGGTTGACTAAGATCTCGTCTCTCTTTGTTGTTGTGTTGTTGTTAATTGATAATTAAATGAAGGAAAAGTTGGTAAAATCTAGGTTTCAACACGGTCTTGACACACATACCAATCGCAAGCTTCGCTTCTCCTCGGCGACTAATTTTATAATTCGTAATCGCATGAAATCACAAGAGGACGTTTCCCAAACTATTTCAAGGAGCGGAGCTTCTTACCCACAGGAACATCGCTCTGGATCTCCGTCTCCACGTGATTCTCCTGGAAGGTGATTCGAGAACGTCCCTTGCGCTTCTTCCTCGGTGGCGCGCCAGCGGCTCTCATGTTTGAAGGCAGTTTCACAGTTGAGGCAGCTTGGCGCAGCATCTGGAGGCGGCTGATGTGGTTCATCACAATTTGCTGCACGTCTTCGGGCATCTCTTCCATGTTCCTCTGTGGACTCGGTTGGCTCATCTTCGAGCGCCATTCTTCGACTTCTTTCTTCACTGAATTCATCGCTTCCAAGGTCTTCGGTCGCTCCAGAACTGCCTGAAACCGTTGCCATTGTTAACGAGATTCTGAGACTAGCCAAACCTGGAAGCAAGCTCTGCAATCGCGGATAATCTTCTTAGCGATGTTAACATCGGAAACTGGAGTTCCGTTGATGGCGACGATGTGGTCCATCGCTTTCAAGAACTCGCCAGCGACGGAGGTCTCAGAAACCTCTGGAACGATAATCTTGTGGGACGTGACCTGAGCGATCTAAAACGGAAGTTGCGACGTGTTGTTAAGAAGAAGCCAGCTTACGTTGAGGCCAAAAGGGCGTCCGGATTTTGGAATGTATTTAATATTCACAAGAATGTAGTCGAATCCGGAACTGCGCTTGATGATCTTCTCGATGTTGGGTGGAAGCTGGTGCATCTCGAGCTCAGCTTCACGCGCCGCGCTCCTTTCGACGACTACTTCCACTCGGTTGTTCATTGTTGCGCCTTCTAGAAGCTTGAAGAAATAGTTCCTGTTCGTAACGGCGATCCCGTTCACACTCTTGATAATGTCTCCCAGTTCGAACTTGCCTTCTCCGTGGGAATCCTTCTGGATCTTGGTGATGAGCATCTTTTCGTCCGGGCGTACTCCGCAAGGCTCGTAGGGAGTCATGTGCAGACTCAGCAGGACGAGGTTGGTAGATGTGGGCGATGGAGTAGAGTCGGCGTCCTTAGGAAAGGCCCTCATAATCTCGAACTCCAAGTCTTCATCGGCGCGCTGGATGAACCTGAAGAACTGGCCGTCTTCGGTGAACTTGTTGCCGTTCACGCCAACGATTCGGTCGTTGACTTCGAGCTTGTCCTCGGCCAACGAGCCAGGCTGTATCTTACCCACGACTAGGTCCTTGATACTCACTCCAACCAGATCGCCGTAGGAATACGGGATTCGGACGAAAATCAGCTTCTCTTCAAATTCGGTCTGAAATGCAAAGAATTGAACTGATGAAGTCAGCTGAAAAATCCTACCGTGCCGGGAAGCTTGCCACCACGGCGAAGATTGAAGAGGAGCGTTTTCTGGTCAGTGACCAATTTCGTGAAGTCTTCAAGCGTGTTCACGCGTTCGCCGTTCACGCAGACCAGACGATCGCGAGGCTTGAAACCGGAAACGACAGCGATTCCTTCCACGGATTGGACAAAGAGGTGATCGCCCTCTACAACCAAATTCAGTCCCAGTGGCTGGGATTCTTCGCGGTGGACTTCGATAATCACGCGCTCGATGTTTCCCAGCGGATTGTCGGTCTTCATCCGGTTGACGAGGAGTTTGAATTTGCCGGAGTTGGTGGCTTTCGTGAGGAGCTGGAACGTAAATTTCATTCTAAACTTCCTTCGCATGAATGTCCAAACTAACCTGAGTTATATCCTCGACGGACTCGAATTCTTCGCCATTCACGGCAACGATCTGGTCCCCGACGTGGACGTGAGGGAGCGCTCCATGAAGCACCAGTCCCTTCTCGATCACAGCTCCATTTTCGTTGACGACGATCGCGTCTTCCCTGAAAACAAGATGCAATTAAATCATTGATTCCGGCCGAAGCTAATCTAACCTGGTGAGCTTCTCAACGACGACTTCGACTTGCTCGATTCCTGAGTTCGCGGCCATCTGTTCAGTACCGACCGCCTCCGAACGAATTTGGCTTCAAAATGAAATTGGCGCATCTGAAAAAAACGACGTCCTTCAATTAGTTGTCTAGACATCATGCGCGTCTCAAACACGAACGAATCAAAACGGAAAACGTTTTTCAGACCAGACAAGCGACGGTTGTCTAGACAACCTATTTAAGGATCCGCGCAGTCATTCGCGGTGAGCCATCGCTTGTGGAGTGGTCGTCCCTTGTCCATTGCTCTCGCTCGCCACCCGAGGCCGCCGAAGAAAATGCCAGAACGCAACACCGCGAGCAAGGCGAAGCAGCAGCGGAACTTGTCCCGAGGACGCCAGGACAAGACATGTGCGCAGAACCGGAAGTTGACCGCGGAAAGAAAAGTGACCGCCGGCGGAACGAAGCGAAGAACGTCGTCCAACGACAACCGCGCGATCGGGATGACGTTCCAGAGCAAAGTGCACAACAGCACGAAGTCGACATCGCAGAAGGTGATGCTCTCGCCGAAACACGCGGCCGCAGAACGGTTTATGGACAGCGTGGTCGATATCGGCATGCGGGGGATCCGGAAAGAATTCATTCTCCAGGTCAAAACCTACGTGCCCAGCAAGCCGGCGACCACATGGAAGGAAGAGTCGAGCAAGGATAAAAACAGGTAACAAATATTCGTTTTTGGAAAATGATAATACTAAAAATACTTTCAGGTACGAAGATGTGCCGCTCCTCGACGAAACCCGCGTGAAGCTGAAAAACAACACGGAAACTGGAAAGCCAAGTAAGTCACATTTACAGATTTAATTCGGTATAAACGCGCGACGTCTTCAGGCGACGATTACATTCATGCCAGCTACGTCAAAGTTCACGAAGACCTGACGTACATCTGCGCACAAGGACCCATCCCGAACACCATCCCGCACTTTCTGATGATGTGTGTCCAAGAGAAAACGAAGGTGAAAAATGTAAATAAAACAAAAAGCATTTAAATGTTGATTTTAGGTGATCCTTCAACTATGCAGTTTCTTCGAAGACGGATCAGAAAAATGCGCCGTATATTTACCGAGCGAATCCGACGGAAACGACTGGAAATCCTTCGGCCCCGTCGAAATTCGCGTCACAGATCGGCAGACAAACATCCCGGCAATGAAGAAAGTGGTCAAAACGAAGCTGCAAATCAAATATAAGGACGAAACACACGAACTGCAGCATCTTCTGTATTCTGGATGGCCCGACCACTGTCCACCAGAATCCGTGAGCACGTGCAAGGAGATGCGCGCATATATCCAGAAACATTACGACAAGAAGCCCATTATTGCGCACTGCTCCGCTGGGATAGGTTAGCAAGCAAGTCGCTTAATCGTTTTGCTAATTGTTCTTTTAGGCCGCACGGGAACTTTCGTAGCCATCGAAATGGCGCTGCACAGGATTCTGACCTTAGCCGATGCTTCGTTCACCCTCCCGGACATCGTGAAGGAGCTGCGCGATCAGCGGATGAAAGCGATACAGAACGACCAGCAGTACGTCTTCGTCTACCGCTGCACCATCGACATCCTCATCCACGAAGACGTCCTGGAGAAGAGTGACAAGGTAGTAGCGTTCATTAACGACTACGACGAACTCGTCGCACGCAAAAAAGCGACCCGCGCAGAAGGCAAAAATAAAGCGAAAACAGGTTAGAAGAACAATACTTCGCAAATGTATTCCGAAGATCAAGTGGATTGCATTACCCGTTTAATAATAATGTTAGAACCATGTGTAAAAGTTGCAAGATGTCAGGATTCAACAAGAGGTACAATATTAAGCTATAAAGCACTACATCACTACAGTAAACGACGCTGGGGAGTCAAGTATACGATTTTTCCTTTTGCGTAGCCCGAAGTGTCGTATTCCTCTTCTTCGGAATCGGAAGACATGGTATCGTAAGATTCGTCTTCGGTAGGATAGGTGAACTTGATGGCGGCAGCAGGAGATTTGCTCTGAGTGAAGGAAGTATGCATCCCGGCCAAAGAAGGGTACATTCCGGCAAAAGTGGTATGGCTGCCGGCCATATGGCTCTGGTTTTCGGCCAAGTGAGTCGAGGTTCCGGCCATCTGATTCTGGATTCCGGCCATAGGGCCGTGCTCCCCGGCCAAGCGTGCCTGGATCCCGTTCGAAAGAGGCTTCATTCCGCTGAACGAAGGCGCGATCCCTGCCGAAGAAGTCGTAGTCACAGCCATCGAAGGATCGATCACAGCCGCAGGCGCCTGGGTAACAGCCGCAGGATTCTGGATCACGGCCGAAGGCAATTGGATCCTGGTCGTACGCGCCAGAACCTCTGCCTCAGGCGTCAGCAATCCAAGCGCGGAAGGATTAAGCATGGCCAAAGGCGTCGGAGGCTGAAGTTCCAAACACTGAACTTTAAACAAGTCGGCGAGCTTACCTTGATCACAGGCGGAGCACGCAGAGCAGATCCGGCGTCAGCGCTGGAAGGTTCAGGAGACGAAAGCGTCCGCAGCGCAGATTCTTCGCTATTCTGCGGGTATTCCATACTATCTGGCGTTTGGGAGCGAAGCGTGATCACGTTGTCCAGGAACGTCAGGTTCGACCTCCATTTCCAGGTGGATCTCCATCCATCGTTCCGCGCGCGCTCCTTCCGAATCTGGCGACGATAAGAGTCGCGCAGATTCTTCCACTGGCACTGGACCTCGATCACTAAAATACCAAAAATTAGATCCCAAACGACAATTCACTGAAACTTACGTGGAGTGTCAATACGACGGAAGCGTGAGATGACAGCGGCGACATCGACCATCAAGGATTGGCGCGAGCTGTCCTTGATGGTGGCGTTCCACAGCGGCGGGCGCTTCCGGATTTCGGCGATCAGCTGCAAGCGGGACTCATCGGACCACGCGGAGACGAACGGCGCCCCCTTGGTTGAGGATTCGTCGCTCCGCAACGTCCGCGTGGACCTGCGGAGCGCCGGAATCGCGCCTTCTTCATGTTCCCCGATTTCAGGGCTGTAGGCCATCCTGGGCCTCTTCCGGCGACGAGAAGATTCCATTTTCTGTAAGTGAGGAAATGGTTAGTTGAGTGTTTTGAAGCAGCGAATGGAAGAAAAGAACCACGATTGTAACAAAATGAGTTATGAATCAAAAGATAGAGCTAGTTTCAATTGAATCTTGGACCAACTATAGTAATATCGATCGCGCACTGCACAATTATGTGTCCGAGAACTACTAACCTCTAAAATATCCAAAATATAAAACATTAATGAATGTACGGCTAAAGATCTAAGTGCCTGGAGCGGCCCATTGCCCAAAGTAGATCCTAACCAAAATCCCCCGTTATATTAATCGAAACTTTCAACGAAAACCCACGAGTTATACATAGACCCTTGGACCCTTCAGCAACTAAGAAACACACGGAGCCTCACAATTCAAACCCAAGGGCCCAACAAATTCAAGCTTGTGAAAAAGGCGTACGTGCCGATTCAAATTAAGTACCGTAGCGCTACAACCGAAGGCGGACGCTTTTCGCGCCAAGACCCTACTTGAAAAGTCGATGCTTATATAGTCGGTGAATTCTTGACAATGGACAAACGGGTTCTGAGAATTCAGTGATTCCCTCTGGCTCGATCGGGATCCAAGTTCCTGCCTCGTCTTACTGTGACGACGAGTATCGGCTTTATCGGATCGCTAACGAGAATCAGGTAAATGAGCATTTAAATAAGGGTTAATTTTGTAATTTTTAGAATGGAGAGCGCTTCGCGCATGAGTCGCAGGTTTTCAATGCATTCGGAAGTTGCTTCAACCGTCATGAGCAACCCCGAATCCTCGGCCAGTTCTCAAGTCTTCACCGGATTCATCGAAAACATCTGCAAGATTTTCTACGACGTTCTTCGGCCGATCATTATCCACAATCCGCATCTTGAAACTCTCGCCCAGTTGTGTACGATCTTAAAGGTATTCTGAAATTATTTTTCGAAAGTTTAAATGACTTTTTAGGTGAAAATGATCGAATATCACTACGGCATGGCTATGTCCGTGGGATCGACGGCCACGAAGACCATCGATTCCGCTGTGCCAGAAGAAGGACATCGCAGCAGAGCAAGGAAACGGTGAGTGCGGGGCGACCGCTTACGGAGCGCAGTGAGGGTTGAAATGAAATCAGATGTTGTCTGAAAGTTGATGCTTGTTGTCTAGGAAGGCAACCGTAGACTTTTCGTTCCATTCTCGTCCGTACCGGTGTCGATCTTCAGCGTCTCGCCGGGAAGGTGAGTCCAGACGTGTCTGGGATGTTGGTCTCAAATTCTAAGTTGCTTCATTTTTACCCTTTCACCCAAATGGTGACCGGTCGTATCTATCCTCACCCTCTATCTTCCCTGCACAACTAAACGAATTCCAATTTCAGTCCTCCGAAGTCGACCTAACATCTCCGTCCGCCATCAATGCCCACTGCCTTTGGTATCCCACCGTCCGAAGAACGGTCATGTGCCTTAGCAAACTCTACAAGTGCCTCGACGTGACGGTGTTCCAGAGTATCGCGAAGGAACTCCTCACCGCCTGCTGCCAGTCGCTGGACGTCGCCGCCGCCGGAATCGCGGCCCGACCTCCCGTGTCGAAGCTGAAGACGCTGAACCGCGCACTGGACGCGAAGCTCTTTGTGGTGAAGCACTTGCTGATCCTCAGGGAGCAAACCAGCCCGTTCCGCGTAAATCTCCCGAGCTCCAGGATGCACCAGCTGGCGAGGCTGGACAGCCAGCAGTACGACAATGTGCCGATGGTCGATTACTCGTTCGATCTGAACAAGTTCAAGACCTCGGCGAGCCAGCTGTTCATGGAGAACCGCGATAGATGGTTCGAGTTGAGCTCGAATAACGCGTTCCTCGAGTTTATCTTCGCGGTAAGTTTCTCGCCTTTTTCCAAATTACTAAAACGACTGTTTAGACTCCAGTCCAAGCCACGGAGACCTCGATCGACTCGAGGAGAGTGGTGGAAGTGCAGCTGAAGAGGCACTGCCACGAGCTGATCCAGCTGGTCGTGGACATGCTCCTTGGACCACTAAAGCCCATCACATTGGCCATCGCTGCTTTGGTACCGGATGTCCCTGTGGAAGTGGCCAAACACGAGATCTTCGCACCAAAAACGGTCCACGAGATTTCCAATATGGCGTTCAAAGCCATCACAAAGAGTTGGCCCGAGGTAAGTTCGGGAATACTGTATCCCTCAACATACGGCTTCTTCAGATTCGCGGCTCGTTTGACCTGTTCATTGGAGTGAAGGAGACGGAAGAAATCTTGCTGCACCCGGTGAAGAAGCAAATCGTCGACAGCTACGCCTCCTTGAACGTCTTCATATCGAAATTCTTCACTGAAGAGCAGCGACAAGTAGCCGGAGTCCCATCGCAAGAGCAAGTGTTCATAGCGCTCAATGTTTAACCGACGCGTCAGTGGTAGGGTGCTGGAAACTGTGATCTAATATATGTGGGGATTAATTATTACGTAATTTATTTGAGTTTATTAAATGGGTAAATGAGCTCCGTTTCGGGTTACTGTAATGACGAGATTTGAATAGGACAGGAAGCGGCGGCGGAGGCATCTGAATCGAAGAATTTCAGCTTGGTAACGGTTGTAAAATGAGGCTCACCTATTTGTGGCAAGAACGAAGAGCGGATCGAATCCAGATTTGGCTATTCTTATGAGATTAAGCACACCCGAAGCCGAGTTGGAGCACCAGAAAACGGGCCAAACATGGAAGGCAGCGATGAGGATGGCGAAGGAGAGATAGAGGCTGAAGACGTTGATGAGGATGCGGAGCTCGTGACGCTCGATTTGTTTGGATTTCCGCTGAAAAGGGAAGTGTTGTGGAGGAGATCGGAGTGCTGAAGATACCGATTTGATGATGAAGGCGAAGATGATCCCGTAGAAGAAGAAGGCGACGGCGAGAACGAAGTCCGAGAAGAGGAGATCGAAGTGGGCGCCGATTGGAAGTCCGGAGAACTTGAACGAGTGTGAAGGGAAGACGAAGGAGATCGAGAGGCTGGGAAGCATGTAGGCGACGAAGAGGATGAGTCCCCAGAGGTATTGGGCGATGATTAGAGCCTGGAACTGGGGATAATGAGTTCGTTTGGCGCTGATATGAGCTCACCCCTGAAGATTTCCCTGCAAACAAGTCGTGGAGAGATCGGACGCTGCAGATGACAACGAAACGGTTCACGGCGAGGATGAGAAGATTGAACACAGAGCTGTGGAACGCGGCATTCCAGAACGCTCCGCAGATCTGAAAATTGATTTTACTGGAATTTGAAGAAGCTCTTAATTACAGATTTGGCCAGACCTATCCTCGTCCACCCCGATTAACCCAGTCTCCCCATAACAACAAACACATTCGCTTGTTTCAAAACAAAATCATCCCTCGCCCGACTTACCTTATTGAGAAACGTCGACGGCATGAAGGAAGTAGTGCAGAACAAACCGAAGAACCACTCGACCCCCAGATGCACCACGCTGGGAATCCCGTTGTGCAGGACGAGGCTGTAGGCCGAGAGATTCTTGAAATCGCTTTTGACGCACTAAAAACGAACTTGCGGCAAAGCAGAAATGACTCTAAGCGCTTACGTATAAATAGCGCAGGTAGATGGGAATAAACAAGGTCGTTAATCCGAGAATCCAAAGACCGAAAAAGAGATCGTCGTCGGAGGGCCATATTGGGTCGAAGGAGGTGCCCATGGCAGAAGGGAAGGAGTGAAGGCGAGCTCCAGGAACGCCAAGATTGGAGAATAAGAAGGTGAGTAAGAGCGGAGAAGGGGATAATCTCGAAGCGGCAGAATGGCACAAACTAGAGAACAAAGACGGGAGGAACGAGCTCTGACGTCGATGGGAGGAAGGCTGTATAACTAAGTAAGGTGGAAAACACATGAGATGCGAGCGCGAGCTATTCGATATGTTTGGGACGAAGTGCAAAAGGAAATATGATGCTTTTATTAGAATCATCGAAAACAAAAATAGATTAAACAATCAGCTGAAATGCTGAATTCGGAACCTTTCAGGATCGGAAACAAAAAGATTCCGGGGTGAGCCGGGGATTGATCCCGGGACCTCTCGCACCCTAAGCGAGAATCATACCAC
>KN167526.1:14132-25725 GCA_000757745.1 Steinernema scapterisci
TTGCTCATTAGTCTCCTAAAAGAGGATGCAAACTAAAACCAAAACGGACAAACTTCTTCGCAGGCGGGCTGCTCGTGGAATTCTCGTCTGCCATGGAGGAGATCGAATCAAGAAGAATTACAGCGCAAGCAAGAAGTGGGGTTAAACGCTGTTAAACTGCGCCTCGGCCCCTCCCTTTATCACTAATTGACCTTGAAAGGCGCGCCGTAATCTCTCCCCGAGATAATCACGGGATCCTTCCGCTCACGGACGCTGGAGCTTTGGCGCAGAAGATCAATTCGGTGGCAACTATTTAGCAATGTCGATCAGCGAGCGAATGCGCGAGGAATCGATCGCGTGGTCGATCGCCGCCTTTGGGTCCGAAAGCGACCGAACCTATCAGAACAAGCGAAGGAAGCCGCGTGAGCGCGCGGAAATTCAAATGGAGCCGCTTTTCGCACTTTTCTTCGAACTTACATTTCGAATTGAAGAAACCGGCGAAGAACCGACCGACCGCGATCTGTTACGGCCGAAGAATGACCTCATGATCGAAGGAGACAAGAGCTAGACGGACAACAAGCCGCCGTCTCGGGACTTCGAACTTCTCGCGACTTTTGAAGCTCAAGGCAATTATCTTCAAAAACGCTTTTTTCTGTTTCCTAGAATTTTGAAGCAGTGATTCACACGAGATTAGAAGAAGTTCGCCGAGAAAATCTGCGCGCCGACACAAGTTACAACATCGCTAGAACGTCCTGGATTCAGCAGAACAGCTTTGCTCTGTGTCCAATAATGGAACTTGAAGACTACACACGAAAAGTCAGCAATCTAAACATTAAAAAGCAAATCTGCAGGGTTTTTATGCAACGATGCTCGAATACTTTAAACATCAATTCGGGTGCTCAGTCGGAGAGTCAGTGCAGCCTACGTATTTGGGCTTCGCCGTGGATGAATTTCGCGAATTCCACGTCGAGAATCTTTGTTGAAAAGCCGTGGTTTTATTCCGAACCGGCGAATACTTGAAGAGGACATAATGAAGCGAATCGTGGGTCTTCCGGGAGATTCGATCAAAGAGCGTTTACATGATGGACGATAACCGCAAGTATTCCACGGATTCTCGAGAATGCGGTCCCGTGGGTTTCGATAGAATCAACGCTGAAATGGTCAGGACTATCTTCCCCACGGTTCGGAGCGTGGAAGAACTCGCAGATGTGTCCAACGACAACAGAAAATGGAATATTCCCGAAGATATCGAAGAGGGAGTGAGGAATCTCGATCTTCTTTGGCATAAAAGGCTACAAACTTCAAATCTTTAACCTCATTTAACTTCCTAACAAATTTCATTAAACGATGCCTACTATGATGGAATTCAGTGGCCGCATCACAATGGGTACATAACAGTGACATTTTGGGCTTTGATTGCAGATATGCAGGAACTTTCACGAGATGTTTTTGTAAGCGGAAGAGGACCGTCGATGCTGCCGACGCTTGTGGACAATGTCGTAACTGAACATCGCAAATTCCACGTCGAAAACCTCCGTCGAGGAGCATTAGTTTTATTCTCGCTGAAAGGGTTATACGACGACAGATTGATGCCTCCCGACCAAAGAGTCGTGAAGCGAATTGTGGGTTTTCCAGGAGATTCCATCTACAACGATAAGACGAACAAGATAGATTTGGTTCCAGAAAAGAGCGTTTACGTAATGGGCGATAACCGGAAACAATCTTTGGATTCACGTGCTTTCGGACCAGTGGGGCTTGATAGGATCGAACATGAAATAGTCAGAACTATCTTCCCTACGGTTCGGAGCGTGGAAGAACTCGCAGATGTGTCCAACGACAACAGAAAATGGAATATTCCCGAAGATATCGAAGAGGGAATGAGGACGCTCAAGACGGAGAAGGAATGTGAGGCATGCTACAAAATGTCGCTTCCTTGGGATACTGGGATGAGTATGCTCCCGACGATTCCAAGAGCGAGGAACAGGTTTAACATTGTACCTGTCAAGTCTGAAGCTCTGGAACTTGGAATGATAGTGACGTTTACGAGAGATCCGGTGTGCAAAAACGGAAATAAGGTGACACTGTTCGAGATGTCCCGGATTGTCGGTCTTCCGGGCAATTTCGTTTTCAATGGCCGGAAGAATCGAATCGAAAAAGTTCCTGAGAACCACGTTTTTGTGGTCGGGGACAATCGAGCACAGTCGGTCGACTCGCGGGACTTTGGACCAGTAAATATCCAGCGGGTGGATCATGAAGTGATGGGATTCTGGAAGAAAGTGAACACGCAAGTGCAAAAGGAAGAAGTCTTTGTTGATCTGAAAGAAGACTGGGAAATCGCCCTCGACTCCAAAAAGCTCCAGGCTTTCATCAAGCTTAACGAGGACGTTGAACCCCACATAACTCAAGACAAAAGCGGTTCCGTTGTTTCGATATCTCTGACCACAGGACGAGGAATGCTTCCCGATATTCCAGAGGTCCGAACGAAGTATACAGTATTCCAAGCCAACAGCCTCAAGAAGAATAACATCGTGATCTACTCTCTGGAGTACTTGAATAACGGAGTCTCCAAGAGCGTTTTCGGGGTGTCGCGAGTCGCCGGTCTTCCTGGGAGCAGGGTACTCAACGACGGAACAGAAGACCACCCGAAAGTTCCCAAAGGACGAGTCTTTCTCATGAACGACAACAGGAACGAAGGAATCGATTCGCGTGATTTCGGTCCTCTCAAGAAGGAGAACATCGTGTTCGTTATCCAAGGATACTGAGCGAAGGGGACAGGAGCAAAAGACAACGGACCGCCGTCGTGAATAGGAAGTGCGCGATCGAATTTATGGTCTTGATAGAGTAAATAACAAGGATGTTTATTGTTTCAACAAAAAAACTTATAACAAAACAAGTTAATAGGTGCCGATGTGGCCGGGAGCACCTCCGATAACGGGCTCCTTCTTCTCGGCGCGGTGCTCGCTGTAGGGGGCGACAGGGAGGACCTCGTCACGAGGCTCCTGGATGTGGATCTGGTCGGGGAGAGCGGTCTTGGGTCCCATGTTACCCTTGGGGTCGTGGGGAAGCATGATCTTGACCTTGATTCCGAGGACACCTAAAAGACGGGGGTCAGGCGAGCTAGTTTAGGACTCGGTTACCCTGGCGGAGCTGGACGTGGCGGACAGCCTGCGCGGTGTAGTCGTGGACGGGGTTTCCGGAGTGGATCATGAGGCCGTCGACGAACTTCATCGACTTGGCACGCTGTCCACGGAGCTTTCCGGACACGATGATCTCGCATCCCTGAGCTCCGGACTCCATCACGAAGCGGAGAACTCCGTAGCAAGCGCGACGGACGGCAAGTCCTCCGACAAGCTTGTAGCGGAGCGACTCGCACTGGGCGACGGCGCAGAGTCCGCGGTTGGAGACCTTCTCGGCGTAGAGCTAAAGCCAACAGTCAAAATCTAGCCTAAGTTTTAAGGAAACTGACTTCGACGGATCCCTTGTTGAATCCGAATCGCTTCTGGACGACGGCGGTCAACTCGCGAATGCGGCGTCCGCGCTCTCCGAGCACGTTCTGGGTGCGAGTGGCCATGATGATGACCTCAGCACGAGCAGGAGTGCGGCGGACCTCGACTCCGGAGTATCCGTCTTCGGCGAGTTCCTTCATGAGGAAGTTGTTCAACTCAGCCTTGAACACTCCATCCTGGACGGCCTTTCTCTTCTTGGTAACCTGTTGCGCCATGATTGCCTATTAGCGGCGTTATTCCCTGTAAGAAGCGGTTTGTGAGGCACGGAACGAGGGGAGATTTCTGACAACCACTGGCACGAGCGGATAGATTCACGGGGATCTTCATAATTAGGCAGGGTGGATTTGATCGGTAATCGGTTAGGCTATAGAATATCTTTGGATCTCCAATCAGGGTAGGTTCTCTAATAGGTTCAGTAATTGATAAGTTTCTAAGTTCGTTCAAGGGTGGCATGGCTAAGTTTAAGCAGATCTCGATTATAGCTGACAGGGTTTTTGATCGACTCACGGACATTTTCAGGAAAAGCTTAAATTTCTCCAGTTCGAAAGTTCTCTAGAATCTCGAAACGGGCACGTCCGATCACGCTAAACAGTTATTGAACCTCATCCACGGATTTCCAAGTTGTTAAAATTGAGAACACCAAATTCAGAATTTCCCGGCAACATGCGAAGAAAAGATCGTCAAAGAAACAGAGTCCTCGCGTTTCCACCGCGGGCTACGTATAGGAAACAAATGATACTCAGGGAAGCAGGAGCTATCATCAGCGACCAGGCCGTTCGTCGCGGGACGTCGCTGGGTTTGTATTCGTCGAGCGAGTGGTTTTGTTCGGATTTTAGCGCGAAGCGAAAGTTTTTGCAGATGTTGCTGGTCGGATGACTTTGGGATCGATTTGGTTTCCCGGCATCGGGAGGGATTTTTTAAAGATCTGAAGCACGGGAAGTGGATTTTCGAAAATTGAAGTGGGCAAACGTTGCGAAATAACATTTTGGGTGCGGAAGGGACGTCGGTGGCTCCCTTTAAAAATTCTGTGCGTGTTCTTAATTCCAGGCATCAAGATTCCCATTCCTTCATTTTGATCTCGTGTTACTTTATTTCGAAGGGCAGAGATTATTTCGAATTTCGCGTTTTGGACAAAGTGTCTTATGAATATCCTTATGATTTCCAATCCGCGAACTTCTCCGTGATTTAAGGCGCAAGCATCTTTTATTGATGCAATCGTCACTGTTGATAAGCGCGATGACGTTAGAATTGACGTGTGTTCTGAAGCCCGCATCGAATCCACTCATTTCTCTCTCGATTTCAGAGGTGATGGCCAAAGCAGGAGCGGAAAGCGCAGAGCAGCAGCTCCCAATCTTCCAAGGGGCGCTGCTCATAGCCGCCATCCTGCTGTTCCTCGTCGCTCATCGGCTGGTCCGGAGCAAAGCCTTCTTCTACGTAGCAGGATTAATCATGGGCGAATTCTTCAGCGTCTTCCTACTGGTATATATAATGTTCAAATTGGTCCCGATGGTAAGCAGAATCCGCCCTCTTCTCCCCACTAATTTCTCCAATTTCAGAAACTGTCCACCGCGACCACAGGAACTGTTATAGCTGGCTACGCAGTTTCCTCGTACGTCATGTACATGATGTGGGACTTCCTTTGGTCCATGATCGTCGCATATCAAACTTACTTCTTATACTATGTGGTAAGATTTTTGTTTTTAATCACTTTATTTAATCTGGAGTTTTCAGTCAGGAACAGCCTTTATATCGATGCTGTTTTGCTACTGGAAGGGGCCTCCAACGAACCCCAGGACTCACGACATTATGCAGTGGACCGTTCAACTGATCTCCACGTTGACGATATACCTCTCGGTTCCGGATCGCTTCTTCGCGCTGACCGTGATTGGCCTCCTGCTCATCTACGCCTTCATCAGCGGCCATCTCATCCCATCCGTCCTCAAATTGAACACAAAAGTGTAAGGCAATTGGATGCCAGCCTTCGCCATATTCAATATTACTGATTCAGAGGTACTATGCGTAACAAATGGTTCCCCAGGCCTCGCGAGCTGTTGTCCGAAGAGGAATACGAACGCGAAGCCGAAGAATACACGCGGCAAGAACTGGAACGCCTTCGCGAAATCTACCGAAGCCCCGATACGGATAGTTTCCGGATGTACGCGCGAGTCAAGAACCCAAGAAAGTAGGAAATCAGGACTTGTTTTCAACGGAGATATAGATTGATTCGTTACAGGCTAGCTCGGTTCGTTGAAGGCAGCGAAGATCACGTCACGGCCGTCGAAGCCAGCGAATACTCGCAAGACTTTGACAACGACTTCGACGAGGACTTCGACTACGAAGAGAAGAACTCGCGCCGCTACGGATTCGAAGATCTCGAAGACGAAGATTTCGCGGCCTTCGACAACTTTCCGCGTATGGAGCGACTCCGTGATCGCTACGAGCACCTAACCAGGTCCGCTCCTGCAAGGAACTCGCCCTTAAGAAGACGTGTCCAACCCGCTGTTAACAGATCCTTTGCGCCACATTCCAAGCGCAATTTTTAGCCTTTTTGATCTCAATATTGTGGATTAGTTTCAATGAATTTTTATGATAATAAAACGTGCATTGTATATAAAACAGTTTGTAACGATGAATGGCTTCAAACTGGCGGCAATCCCTTTTCTCGCCTCCCGACGTCGTGCATCTTCCTTCCCTTCTTTGTCCAATTATATTTGTTTGCTTTTCGTTGCACGGTTGCCATTTTTCGTGATCTATACGCGTAGGGACTCATCCTCAGATCACACCGTGAGTATTGCTTGAACAGTTTTGATGTAATGACTATATATTGTGAGCAGATTCAAGGTTTCAAGCTCTTATCACTTATCCTAGCAAACTAGGCGAATCGCGGGACTACCGTAATCTATGACCATGGCCGAACTCAAAATCGTTGCATTTTGCGTAATTCCCACACATTCACGGACACCACTACACGGCGGCTGTGACCGGAACGATAGCCTTCGTGAAGTAAGAGTGGGAATTTTGTAAATGCCGTGAATAGCTCATCCAGCGAGCTGTGGAAACCGTGACCCATTTACAGGATTGAGCTAAAGGGACTTCCCCAAGCCGAGGCTACGACAAACGGCCAAAGCGCTAATCGACGGTCAGTAGCCGGTATTTCACGGCCAACATCCGTTTCTTACCCTAATCGACAGCTACTTAACTACGGCGGAGCTTAAAGCAGAAAAGCTTCCCAAACGTTGTTCTTTAAAACAACAAACATTTAGCCCCCGCTTCTCACACCAACCATCAGCCTCTTACGGATTCGCTAAACACGCAGAAATATTGAACGGTACATGAGATTGGCGATGAGATGACTGTGCGCCACAACCAGTTTCCCTCTGACTAACATAAGCTCTCTGACCGAGCGAGCCTCTGACCGATTCAAACAACTGAGTTTTCGATTGGGCGGTCGATCTTGAACGGACCTCTGGTTTTCATCGCCATCTCAGCCTGATTCTTACGGGGAAATCTGACTTTTCCGGCGGCGGAAATCTTGTTCAGCAGTGGTTCGACCCGTTTCTCCTTTTTAGGAACACACGTTTCTTGTTATTGGCAAACAAGGCAGTCCACACTGATTGAAACATTCGGCCACCACTTCTGGCTTGGTCACGAGCTTGGCTACTTCTAGTATGGTTGGCGACGGCTACCGCCACGGGCACCGTTCCGCATAGTCCCGCGAAGCTTCGCTGATCACAGATTATGAATTCGGCCTTAACCATACATTAGTGGCCATCGATTAGTGCAGCTGGTCACCTATTGCGATAAGGATAACCACAATGCCCCGTTCATCCAGAGCTTGAGCTCTGTCTTAGAATACGTTTTTCCTCAAACCGGAGCTGAAGGCACACACTGCAAATCGCTTGTTTGGTTCCTTGCTTTGGCTCGTCCTCGTAGAGCATTCCCATCTGAAACGAATCGAGGAATTTATTCACAAGGAACCTCACAGTTCCCAAGAAGCACTCCGACCAAACAAAGTAAATTTATTAGAGTATGAAGGGAAAGATCTGTTATAAGCTGAACAAGTTAGGGATAGTAGTGATAGTGAGCAAACGGACGTGGAGATGGGAAGAGAGTACTGGAAGAGAAGATGAGAAAGGAGGACTATATGTACAACTATGGAAAGGAAACCCGAACTTTACAACTCTCACTGGGTCAAAGATAAAAATCACCGGCAATACGAAACAAAGGTAACTCGTAAAAGATCTAACTAGTAGTTATCGTTGGACGTCGGCTGCGGTTGCTGGGCATTGGCGCTGGAGTTTGGATGGTCACTGGACGTTGGCTGCTGCTGAACACTGGCGCTCGTGCTCGGAGGGTATCCATATCCATTCGCGAGGACCGGATACATCACTGTTCGGAAACGGTAGTAACGACACATCAAATGACACATAATACCGTTCGGAGTTTGCTGGTAGTAGCGGTAGAACATGGGCGGCGTGGTGTAGCACACCTCCGGAGAACCAATGACGGGGTAGTTCTGGGTGGCCACGGGAGTCGGAACGGCGTATCCAGGATGAACAGGAGGGACGCCGGAAGTCGTGTGCTGCTGGGTCGCTGCTTGGGGAGGAGGAGGAGCCTGGGCAGAATCTCCGCCGACCGCGACTTCACTGGATGAGCTGGAGTTCGTGAGGCGCACTTCTCCGATCTGCTGGGCGAGTTGGTCCGGAGCCGAGGGATAGAACACCGGCTGGGGAGGCTGTGCAGGGGCAACAGCTTGCCCGGAATAGAAGTACATGGGTCCATCGGGGTATTTTTGGAAGACTAAAAGTAGAGGTCAGAAGGGTGAGAACAAAAAAACTTACTGGTGGGCCGATAAGTGGCGATCTGAGTATCGGGAGCAGATCCCACAGATTGTTCCGAGGTTCCGTAGCCGCCGTCTGCGTTGCTCCACTGGCACGGAGGGGAAGTGGGTCCCACTTCGGTGGACGTGGGCGGCGAGAACATCATGCCGTCACCGAACGTCACCGGGTAGGAAACGGGACTTCCGAAGGCCAGCGGGTTCGCGTACTGCTGGCGCTGGTAGTACGCGAAAGCGGGCGATTCCATGATCGGAGGACTCGCGAGGCTCGCTGTGGCGTCGTTGCTGGAGACTGACTCGTTGAGATCCTGCGGGACGATCTGGAGCACGTTCGACGGAACGTATGGAGCGCTGCTGCCGTTGGAGCACACGGAGTACTGGCTTCCGGTCATCGCTGGCTGCTGGTAGAGGATGGGACTGGTGCCAAGGTCCGGAATGTCGAAGGAGCGAGCGCGGCGGCCGGCGAAGTCGTTGCTTCCCAGATAGTATCCGTTGCCACAAGGGATTCCACGGGACTGAAACAGAAGTGTTACGATCAGATACCCGGTACATCCACTTACATCTTCGAAACTCTGCATTCCGCGCTTCGGCATACGCGCCATGTCCGTGTAGTTATCGTTCCGGATCATGCTGCGAAAGTCGTTCGCGGGCCTGCAACATTTCAAAAATATTATTCGAGATCGTTCAAAAAGAAACAACTTACATTCTGGTGTGGTCGGTCTTGTTGACGACGATCGCCTTCCCGGTTTGGTCGACGTTGTGGTCGACCCCGAAATACGCGGAGACGCGGTGAAGAAGCATGCGGTTGTAGGAGCACATGCTCGGGAATCTGTAGGCCTGCTTGCTAGAACAAGTCGAATGATTGATAAAGGCTTTCAGGGAAACAAACTTACTCGTTTTGGATGAACTCGGTCAGGCTCTTCTCAAACTCCAGAAGCAGCTGTCGATCCTTGGGGCTCTTGTGAAGGGTGTTCTTGAAGAAAAGCAGCAGGTTGATTCCCGTGGTGTCCGTGAAATCCGGCGCCGAAGAGAGCGACGAGGCGTTGGAAGACATCTTACGCTGGGCGGACGAGTTCGGAGCTTGGAGACGGTTGTCGTCGTCGCCGCACATGGCGTTGCTGCGGGTCAACTGCTTCTTCTTGCCGTTCCCGTCCTGAAACCGAAGCTAGAAACCGCACAAGGGATCCGGGACTTACCAAAGACATGGATTTGATGTCCTTAGGCATCATGGTGATACAAATATAGTTCTTTTGGGTTATGTACAAAGGTTAAAGTTACAAATATAAGCTAGTTGAAAAAATACACAAAGCGCATCGCTTCGAGGAAAAGTCCTGAAATGGAAGAAGAACGCGTTAGAATTCAGTGGGACCAAGAAGTATGACAAACGCACGCGCCACGCGGAATCAGTTCGATCGCGAATATATTCGAAGCAATCCGCGAAGACACGCGAAGTTTGAATTTGTTCGTTCGTCGGTGCGCGCGGTAAAAGTTTACAGTTCGGTTCGAAAGGCGCGGATTTCAAACACGACCTCCAAAATAAATCGAAAATTTCAAAAACGTTCAACTTGGTCCGTCGACGTTTCTTCCCAGCACTTGTGCACCATGGATTTTCGTGGTCCGCTCGAACACAGAAACAGCAACCAGTGAAGACGACGTTCGCTGCAAACAGGCAAACACGCATATCAAAGAAGTGACTGATGATAACGTGGAGGTTTCAAACCTCACGTATCAGCACAAGGTACAACGTAAACGTGAATAATTTATCTTAACGAACAATAAAGTTTAATTTCATAGAACAACAACAGTTCAATGTACATGTCACTGCGATGGGGGCTGGAGGACACCGCGTTCGATCAGGTCCGGGATCTCCACTGCCAGCCAGGGGCCCAAGCCCAGCGAGAACGCCTGAGCGATGCCGAATTTCGGTGCGTTCCGGGCCCACAATGGTTTGAAGTGGTCGCTCAAGCAGATCTTGCCTCCGCGGTACATCTTCGCTGTTTTTCCGTCAAGTTCAGGAAGGGCGATTTCCGGGGCAGTCGTGGGGTACGTGACGGGAATGTCGAACTCAACGTCAAATTCATACCTGAAGAGATTGGTGAAGAACAGCCACAAAACACCACAATCCAGAAGCTAAAAGAAGCAAAAGAACTCACTTAACCATGTTGTGGTAGTGCCAGCATTTTCCAAACCAGCGAGTGCCATCTTCGCTGGCCTCGAGTCGGAACCAGTCGGAGTCGGTTTCTTTGTTGCTCTGCACGAAGGCGATGATCGCTTTATATTCTTCTTCCAGTCGTTTCAGCCAAAGTTCGCCGTCGCGCGGTCCAGCCTTCGTCTTCAAAAGAGGAATTTTCTTTAAGGCGTTCTTCGTGGATTCATCAAGACCCGCCATCGTCCTGAAGCGCCTGATTAAAGCCAATCTCGGGAACTTCCACCGATCGATGCCAAGAGATCATCGTGATCGTTCGACTCAGCTGATTTTGTCACAAGCAAATGCACGAAGGAAGAAACCACGGAATGAATATCATTGCAGCGGCTGAGAACGCAGGAAAACAGCGAGCTGACAGCAACATCAGCAGCCAAACACAAGAGAAAAAAGCCACACGAGAGCCGTGGCAGCGACCGCGTGTCGCAAGACCAGCAACGACGCAGCCCAGCCACAGCAGCCGTCGTTCCAACTGGACGCCGACCTGACGCGCGAAGCCCCAGCGGTACTCCCCAGCTCTTCCCAGCATCGTTTGACGCTGCGTCTGACGCGCGTGACGCAGCTTTCGCAATAAGAAACGCAGCACGAGCGGAATATCCGAAAGTCCCCCGATGACGGCTGCACCACCAATTGTTTTTTTGTTTACTACTCCGCATTCTTTTTCGCAACGCAGTTCTATTTCGAGTCACATGGGCGGAGCAGAGAACATCGCGCCTGCGACAATATTTATTGACACCCTCAACCTCAAACGACGCGTTTTCGCAAAGAAAGAAAGAGTAACCAAAGATTAGAATCCAAGAAGGACAGTGGGGCAATCGTGAATGAAAACAGCGGTACTCAAACTCACGTAAAGTAGAGACCCAAATGGACACCCGAAAAGATCCAAAATCGTTTAAACGTAAAAAACGCGCAGGAATTCAAAACATTTTAACTGTTAAAAACGGAAAGTGGGCTGATGAAGCTTTTAAACTGAATCAATTATAGGCTCAGAGATCATTATCCAATGCAAGTTCGCCACCCACGCAAATATTTAAAAATCGCGCGACTAAAATTTTTGCACGGAGTTTT
>KN167534.1:10188-25871 GCA_000757745.1 Steinernema scapterisci
ACACGTTCAGTGGGTCGTCTACAGTAGGAGTGTTTGCTGCCTCGTAGACGTGGCTTTCTCCATCCAGCCGACGCAAGACATCCGCGTTTATCCGATCTACAGTCAAGTTGTGTGGAGCAAGGATCGCGCATCGAGCAAGGAGCAAGGATTCCTCATTGTTGTAGCAGGCGGAACGCTGACGTTTTCTAAATAAAACATATTCAAGCACTTATTACTCAACAAACTTATCTTAAATTGAAGATGAACCTTGACGTGATTGAATAATGATGATGACGGTGATGTGTTTGATTAGGTCTTATACGAAAAAATGAGTGCACAAGTAAGGCTTTAACTGACAGATCGCTTCACCTCCAAAATTTCGTCAGCTAGCATTTGTTAATGGAAACCGCAAGGAAAACAAAACTACAACTAAAAAACCTAAGAGCATATCAAAATACAAAATCTTCTGGTTCTTCATCAATTCCACATCCATCTTCGGGTCCGAGAGTTCGACATTGATGGGAAAGGACCTCCTTCTGGGTTCAAGTAATATTCACGATACGCTTGAATCGTGTATTCTTGCTCCGACTGAATCCGTGTGAGCAGCGTGACCATCTGAGCGAATCAGCCGTTAAAACTTCGCCGCTAGAAATGATTCCGCTATAAGTTTATGCAATCTAGAGAAATGCGTATAATGTTGAAGTTCTCATACTTACCGTGATTCGAGCAGGGACGGTATTCAGCAGATCAGCTTTTGCTTGCACGGCAGAGACCTCAATAGGCAGAAGCCAAGGCTTGAGACGAAAGTAAAGATCTCTAGTTCTGGCAGTCTCAGGACCAGAAATTAGAGTCTCAGGGTGAGACACAGTCGATGATCCGGGACCGTTGGCACGCGGGATCGGCTGCTAGCCTGGACAGCTGAAGAACCTTGGGAAGTGTACTTGGAGCCTTGACTAGCCCAGTGTACCGAAGATCCGACGAGCAAGCCTACTCTGTCAGAACTGCTGAGGAAGGAGTCCCTACGCGAACACGACTAGAAAAGATGAGAAAGGAGAACAAGAATAAATGCAATATTTTACTTGCAAAAAGGCAAGGGTCGACCACGCTCTTGCGTGAGCTCCCCTTATATACAGACAATTACGAAAAACAACAACATGGGGGGAAATCGCAATCTTCTACGGTAGGGTTTTGGCGACGTGGCTTTTGCTCTGGGAGCACATCTCGACGGTCGTGGGGACGGCGGCAGCCTGAAACATTCCTCGCTGGTGATTTCGTCTGATCTTTGTGACTGACCTTTGGGAAAGACGCGAGGGGAGCACATATCGAAGACGGCGGGAGAGACGGTGCGGGAGAAGAAGACGGAGGCGACGCGAGGCAGAAACGACGCGTGTGGGCAGGAAAACTGAAACAGTTTATCTCCGGGTGGTCAGATCCTTACACGAACAAAGGAGGATCCGTTTGCCGTGTAATTGCTTTCATCGCACAGACAAGGACGAAATGCGGACGATGGGCGCACAGTCGCAAAAAGTGCCTGCAAACGCCTTGTAGTGTGGGCCATGCAGAGCCTCTACCGGCCTCATAGCGGAAGTGGGCCGCGACCCACGCTGATGAGTTGTATGCTATCGTGTCAGCCCTGCAAGCGTTCAAGCCGTATATTGATGGGAACTGCATTTCAGTATCGTTTCTGAAAGAATAGACCGAGTTAGCCGGGGTGTTAGCTGAGATTGGGATAACATATGGAGCATTCCCAATACGGGTTTGGTGAGAAGGACATACCTGAAATTGAAGAAAGAGCTCGTCGTCGTTCGACTGTTTGATTCTTTGGACTCGCCGTCGCTGGATTTTATGACCTGAAGACAGGATATCAGAGATTAGATCTTAACAAAACTCGATTTCAGGTAGCCGACGGGATCGCTGGGTTCACGTAGAGTGCGCTCCCAGCCACGAAGTTTCAGAGTTCCATCAAGCCAGCTCCCTGCTCTCATCAACCCGATAGAACCAAACGCAAAACGATCGCCGATGAGCGATCACCGCTCGTATATATCGACGTTTAGACGTCGAAAACGCCGCTCGCAAACATCGATGTTCAGGCCCAGAGAAGAGCGCGACGCAGTGCGAAGGGCAAGACATTTTGGAGGGAAGACGACGGTTAAGAGGAGGTGCAGTAAGGTCGCTTTTATGGACGGCGGCGAAAGAAACGTCGCGCGAAAGCACTTTGTGCCACCGGTCTGCCAGAGGATAACGACTGCACTTTGAAAGGAGAAAGATGCCATCACCGATTCATTGTAAGGACAACCGCCACCATGGACGTTCATGTGACTGATCTTGATGACTACGCTTTATTCGCATCTCCACAATCCCATCATTTTCTTCTCCAACACCTCAAAATGCTTCGCCGTCTCCATGTTCCCTCCTTCCACAACAAATCAACTCCCATCGAGTGCTTAAGTTAAGTGTGCACAGAGAGAGAGAGCGGAGATAATCATTTTAATATACTGCATAAGCTTTGGACAAGGAGAGATGGCGGGTCTGAGGATAATAGTTTTGGGATGACAGTGGAGAGGAAGTGGGGAAGTTGAAGGCGGGTTGAGGACGCGGGTTTTCGATGACGACTTCGATCTTCTGGTGGTCGCGCACGGTCTTCGGGATGTTGACGTCCCGAAACGGAGTGATCTTCTGGTTGGACGTAGATCGTGGTGAGCGTTCCTTGGGTTGGCCCACTTCCGTTGGATTGCGTGGTCCTCGGACGGGTTCCTGACGATTGCGGATCGGGTCATTGGGCCGGGTGCGGCAGGACTCGTGACAGGCGGGTTGGCGGGACCGGGTTGTGTGGGGCTCGGATTTTCGGGGCCAGTTGTTGTGGATCCGGTGGTAAGGATTCCGGTGGGAGTGCTGAGATAGGTGGGGAAAATTCCGGGAGCGGGGGTGATGGGGACTGATCCGATTCCGCTAGCGCGATCCTCGAATTACAGCGCCTATCACGCTCTCAAGTCGTGGCTTGGAGTTGACGACTGAGACTGATTTCGCCGTGGCGATCCAGATTCGTAAGAAGTCGCCGATGCACCAGAATAATGCGTCGAGGTTGAAGATAGAGACGATGAGCTGGAGGCAGCCGCGCGCTGGGGACTTTTCGAACACTGACTTTATTGGCGCCGTCGAAAGGCGAACTGCGCAAAGGGAAAACCAAAGCGTTGATACAAAAAGAGCGGGAATCGCTTCGCTTCGCGACAGTTCAACTAGGTCTCAATATATCAGCCTATGTATAGTTTATTTCTGGAAGATGCGCAACGTGGGATACAGCGACAAGTCGCGGCTATCGAACCATCTCAGCGCATTTGCAACTGCCTCAAAAGCTTCTTCCCGGAGCTCTGAATTAGACAGCATACCTACGACGTCTCCAGCTTTTGCGTAGGGCTAAGTTCCAAGAACTGCGTGCTAAAAGATTTGCAAAAGCGTACAACATTTGTGCATTTAAACTCACTTTCCCCTTTGCTTTCCGGTTGGCCAACTGCTTTACGGAGTTTGAAATTTGGTCATCCAATAGGCCGCCATCTCGGAGCACCTGCAGCTACATTCTACGCAACGTGTTGCCGGACAGGTTTGTGTAGACCTTCTTAAGATTTTCCGGCCTTCACGAGTCTGGAGAAGGAGTCGTGGATTGCGCTCGCGGCTGTTGAGGCTTTCGCGGCTTGAAAAAATCGGACTCGGATTGCTGGAAGTGGAATGATGTGTGGAGCATTCCCAACTCGGGTTCGGTGAGAAGGACATACCTGAAATTGAAGACAAAGCTCGTCGTCGTTGGACTGTTTGATTCTTTGGACTCGCCGCCGCTGGATTTTATGACCTGAAGACAAGATATCGGAGGTTAGATCTTGACAAAACTCGCTTTCAGGTAGCCAACGGGGTCGCTAAGATCACGTAGAGTGCGCACCCAACCACGAAGTTGGAGAGGCCCCTCATCAACCCGATGGAAGCAAACGCAAAACGATCACCCATGCGCTCGACGTTTAGACGCCGAAGACGCCGCTCGCAAACATCGATGTTTAGGCACAGAGAAGAGCGCGGCGCAGTGCAAAGGGCAAGACTTTGTGGAAGGAAGACGACGGTTAAGAGGACGGCGGGGACGCTGCGCCCAATCACGTCTCCCTGGGCTCTCTTTGGTGCCGCCGGTCTGGCGGAGGATAACAACTGCACTTTGTAAAGAGGAAGAACCCGTCGACAGTCAGAAACGCCTTTATTGACACCTCCACAATCCCATCAGCTCCCCCTAAACATCCTGTCCAACACCTCAAAATGCTTCGCCGTCTCTACATTTCCCTCTTTCCGTTCATGAGCGAAGGCTTCTCCCAACAGGTTCGTCTGCACCATCTGCCTCACTGCATTCCTGAAACCAGCCAATCTTAGATTTGTCCAAGCCTGATTTGACCTACACATGAGCCCCATTCCTCCACCAGAGCAACGCGGGCAAGGCGATGAAGTAGATGGGCATCCAGTCGGTATAGGCTATGATCTTGAACCTATTGACGTAAGAAGTGGTGGACATGGACATGAGAGGCATCATGAGGGCAGTTGGGAAGTAGGCGACGCTGTGGAGGAGAGCCAAAGGGAAGATTAGGGATGTGGCTACCACGTTTTCTTTGAGCTGGAAGGTGGCTTTTAAGAATAGGACTTTTGAGATCTGGGTACCTGGTATTTGTAGGTCAGGGAGGACATGATTCTCCTCGTGTCCCTCAGTCTTCGGGTGTTGATCTGCCAGATTATGAAGAGGACGGAAACGTTGAAGGTTTCCAAGCCTGCACAGAGGTATTGGTTCTAAAGACGGATCTCAAATACAAGGAAACGAGAGCTTGGGACAAACCGCCATGGACAGGTAGTATGAATTGCCGTTCATCATAGTCACAGGATGGGGTTTGTCGAACTCCGTGACCACGATTCGGATGATATCCAGGCTCAGAGCTACCACAAACTGAAAGATCCAGGGATTTGAGATTTCAAGCCTCTCAGATCGACTTACCCCAATCACGTTCAAAATCCACCCCAACCAGTTCTTCTTATGCTCATAAGAGTTGACCAACACAGTGGCGAACGCGCGTTCCAGGACCCAAGCGGTGGCGGTATAAGTCGAGCCAGTGTACCCGAACACTTTCACCAGTTTCACTCCGTTCGAGTAGTAGGGCGACATTCCAGGAACTGGACAAGCCTGAAATCTTCCCGTTTCTAGGCTTCATTCTGAAGCTTCGACCTACCGTATCCCTGTAGAGCCATTTGAAGAACGTGAATCTCAAGAAATCGTATCCTTCTCCAAAGATAATCCCCATCATAGCGCAAATGACATAGAAGATGTGGAACAGCAGGATGAGACGGGCGTTGGGGTGGAATGAGGCTGTCATGCGCTAAACGCTCGATTTAGCTAGGTTCAGGGACTCTAGAGTACCTGTTTTGAGTAGACGATTCCAAAGCTGATGCATCCAGCGAAGGATAGGACGACCTTAAGAATGGCGACTGTGACGAAAGCGGGGTCGTCAGCGTATTGGAGGCCTTGGTGGCAGATCTCCGCGTTTAAATCCATTTCTGGAAATTAGGAATTTGGAGTTTTCAAGAAGCGGCTGTACAAGCACGAATGTGACCAAGGTGTTGTCTACAGCATAGAGACCCCGACCTGCAGAACTAGGAATTACAGGAATGACACAAAGTCCTAGTCCAGCCTGCACTTTCGTAATACGTCATCAAGTACACCTGACGTAATTTGACCCATAATTGAAGACTTAGATCTCCTGTAAACATATGAAAAAACCCCAAGAATCTAAAGCTTGCTTTTTGCAAGCGCTAAAGATCTGCTCAAAAACATTCGAAAACACCTGGCGACAGGTGGAAAAGTCTAGACAAAGACTAATTAGAATTACGAGAAACGTGGCTTTTCGTTAGAGCATGACAGTCGTGGGTTTATGTATGACTCCGCGTTCTGGCTGCTAGCGGCTGCAGATCTCTGGGCTCACGCACCTCAAATCAGGAGAAGACAACAGACAGTCAGACAGACATGTCTGAGCTTGCTTTCGTCTGAAAGCGGACCCCAATGTCTCAAATCCACCGTTTGTAGCAATCACACAGCTGGCGACCGGTCGGGTCGCCATACAAATGATGCCCAAACCGACCGGTGGGTTCCGACTTTACCGCTACAAATGGAAGATTCTAGACTCAGTACCCTACATTCTAGACAGAAGCTGGATCGGATGTCTAGCCAGGGAGGACTAAATGCAGGCCATGAGTGTGCCTCCTGCCCAAGGCTACAGTCAGACAATGAGACATGACTGGATTTTATCTGAAAGCGGACCCCAATGTCTCAAATCCACCATTTGTAGCAGTCACACAGCCGGCGACCGGTCGGGCCTCATACGAATGAGGTCCAAACCGAACGGTGGGTTCCGGCTTCACTGCTACAAATGAATGGTTGCAGACATTGTACTTTGACTTCCAGACAGAAGCTCGCTTTAATGTCTAGTTAAGGCATAGTGCAGGCTGTGAGCGTGTCGCTAGCCTGCACGAGACCAACGTAGATAAGATCTCGCTGTTTTCAGACACGTTAATTGTATTTGAACACGTTTAGGCAAACTCTGGATTCAAAGCGCTTAGAATCTTGATTATAGCGTGTCTAGCAATAACAGAAACTCGTCCAAAGCCAAGTGGTTCACCACTTTGAAGCCTAAAACAATAACATGATATCCTAAATGTCATGTGAGTACTAATCCACATTGTTGTGGGGCGAGTGAGCCAGCACGAGGATGCGGAGGTTAGTTCAGGGAGCGCTCAGAAAACATAATCGGTTGGATATGTAGGTCTATAGATACAGTACACAGGCATTAAAAATGTCAAGTTGGGTTTAATTTACTACCGCTTTTGAGTGAGCGTTTAGCGATCTAGAGTGCCCTTAAGCTCACAGAGCGCTCAGCTTCCTAAGAGCTTGGGAATAAGCTAAGCTAGACATATCTGGAATCCGGCTGAGAAACAAAAAGTACACAACAACAAGAAACCTCAGTTTTTGATGTTCTGAAGACGTGAAATTTTGCGTCACAGCAGAATCAGAGCGTTTCCCAAATAACCACATAGCAGTAATGTTATTTGAGGTCCCCAAAGCTAATGTCAAGTGCTAATTACCGTTGTTAACGGAGACGCGTTGAGAGGGGAATGACCGTATCGGCAGTGATGGAACTGCTGTATACCCAGCAGGCTCAAGCTTTGTAGCATTCCTAAGTTCCTGAGCGGCCGCTTTAAAGCTGGACGCCACAAGATCCAGACAGCTTAACAAGACGAACTTACGCCAAACCCACCCTTTAGGGCCGAAAGGCCTAATCTTCCCAACCCTTAATTCCAGACATCCCCAGCCAAAATAAAAACAAGACCCAGAGGCACTCTAGGATGCCCCTACAACGCTCACAGTCGGCTCAAAGTTCTAATGAGCCCATCTGAGCCTAGCGCCCAGAGACCTGTCACGGAGGGGGTGGATTGTATGTTGAGCTTGGCACGCAAGGTCTCGAAAAAGAGGTCTTATGAGATGCTGTGGCGATTTGTAGCGAAAGCGTAAATAAGAATTGTTTACGGAACGGCCGGTGGTAATTAATGAAGTCGAGTGGCTTCTGGGAAAGCAGGTGGTAATGAATGTGTACAGTACAGGAATAACTTCAATCTGAGGCAGCTAAGAAAACATCGGGCACTTCCCCAGCCAGGCAGGCCTAAGACCTCAAAACCTGCAAGAACTCAAAAACCAGGCTTTTATAAAATTCCAAAAACTGGAAAACAATTTTTCAAAGTCCAGATGAAAGCGTTACTTTCTGTACTATTCCAAGAAAACCTTGATGAGCTTTGACGCGGAAACTCCCAAAGGTGCGCGGTCACGCGAAGTTTGAAAAGTTCGAACTCCTTTTCAGGCTCCCGTTTACAGGTGAACGAGCAAGCATAACAGAATCTAGGATCTGTGTGATATGGTTGGTGGGCGGTGCTCAGTGAATTGGGACATCATTAGCAGGCTTGGTTGGGGTTTTGAGAATCGGGGTCATTGGAGGAGAAACGCTGATTTGGTGACGCAGGCAGTTGCAGAGAGTTATGGAGGAGCTCTAACGGTTACTTTGGGTCAGGGAAACGCCCATTGATCAAGCTGAGGACGGTCCAAGAGGCAAGCCAGCCTGCTTAGGAACGTTAATCCAACAGTGAGTCTGGGAGTAGCAAACGGGATCGACGAAGAGGTGCTCATTGAATTGGGACGTCACCAGCTACAAGGTTAAGAGATTGAGATCTGGGTCATTGTAGGGTGAACGTTAGGAGTTGTTCACGTCGGCCAGTTTATGAGAGAGATCAAACGGCCACTTTGTCTCTGGGAAACAACGCATTCATGAAGACAAGGTGGCCTAACCATAATGTGACTAATGAGCGACAAACTGAGGCTATCCAACCTGTTTAGAATCAATAGCTGGTCTGCGGACGGTCACGAACTCTGTCGATTGAACCGAATTGTGCCTAACTTCACGGACATAAGTCCAAAGACTATTCTGTGCCTGGGAAGAACAAACCCAGATCAAAGTTAACAAGCTGAACCCTGCCTGAAGCCAAAGGCCATGTTGCAACAAGAGCGAATAGGTTTGAACTTCTAATCTCAACCAATCTCCAACCTTTACAATCCCTCGACTTGTCATTCAAATCTAAAAGCTGTGAAAACAATCAAATATACACGTAGTTCAAGCTGACGTCGAGCTTCGGAAGGAGCTTGAACTATAAACAGAGTCCAGGTCTCCCTAACGTCGTTAAACCTTCCCCACTAGGTTGATAATTTGCCTAAACGCTCTAAGCTAAGAAGCATAAGTTCCAATTAAGATCTACACAAACAACGAATCATCAAAAAACAAGCAAATTAAGACTAGCCAAACAGCTTTTGCCAATTTATGGCAATTAGAGGCTTTACGTTTGTCGGACTATGAGTACTACCTATGGCAGTCTTTGAGTCCTAATGCCTTTAAGTACCTTTGAAGCATGTAAACTGTAAACAAGACACCAGCTAAAACCTTAGAATTCTGATTTATGGTCATCCTCCATCAAGCTTCCATCACTTCCCCCTCAACATCTCATCCAACACCTCAAAATGCCTCGTTGTTTCCAGCTTTCCTTCTCTCCGTTCATGAGCGAACGCCTCTCCCAGGAAGTTTGAGCGCACTAGCTGCTTAACTGCGTTTCTAAAATATCTCATTCTTAGATTGTCCCAAGCCTGATTAGACCTACACTTGAGCCCCATTCCGCCACCAGAGCAACGCGGGCAAGGCGATGAAGTAGATGGGCATACAGTCGGTATAGGCTATGATCTTGAACTTCTCCACGAAGGAGTCCGCCTGGAGCGAGAAGACGGGCATCAGGAGAGCGGTGGGGAAGTAGGCAAAGCAGTGAAGGAGAGCCAGAGGAAAGATTAGGGATGTGGCTACCATGTTTTCGCGGAGCTGGAAGATGGCTTTTAAGGATAGGATTCTAGAAGTATGGGTACCTGGTATTTGTAGGTCAGGGAGGACATGATCCGTCTGGTGTTCCTGAGCCTTCGATTGTTGATAAGCCAGATGACGAAGAAGACGGACACGTTGAAAATTTCCAAGCCTGCACTGACGTATTGGATCTGTAAATCGTGGTATAAGAGATCGGAAAGTGGGATCTTGGGCTTACCACCATGGACATATAGTAAGAATGGCCATTGATCATGGTTACAGGGAGCAGTTTATCGTATTCGCCAAGGTAGAATCTCACGATTATGAGAGATACGGTCACCACGGTCTGAAATGGAACTTTCGGCTTTAAAGATCGGCTTTAAAGACCCAGAACTTACCGCTATAGTGCACAAGACCCATCCAAACAGGTTCTTCTTATGCTCATAAGAATTGACCAGCACAGTGGCGAAGGCTCGTTCCAGGACCCAGGCGGTGGCGGTATAAGTCGACCCGCTGTATCCAAACACCTTCAGCAGCTTGATGATGTTAGAGTAGTAGGGCGACATTCCAGGAACTGGGCAGTCCTAAAAGGGGTATATTAGCTTTCGACAGACCTTCAGATCTACCCTACCGTATCCTTATAAATCCATCTCAGGACTGTCATCCTAAGCAAGTCAAATCCTTCTCCAAAGATAATTCCGACCATGGCACAGACGACGTAGAAGATGTGGAATCGCAGGATGAGACGTGCGTTAGGGTGGAATGAGGCTGTCATGCGCTGAACGCGTGTTCTTGAGAAAGGTCTGAGATAGGTTTAGATTACCTGCTTGGTGTAGACGAACACAAAACTGATACACCCGGCCAAAGCCAGAATGGTCTTAACAGCCATGGCAAATACGAAATACAAGTCGTCAGCGAATTCTAAGCCTTCTTCGCAGATAACAGGCGACGACATTTTGGATTCTGAAAAGTTGGGAATTTAAGGATTTTCAGGCAAACTGAGAAATAACGCTCGACTCGGAATTCCGGTGACAAAACACCTGCGTTCGAGGCGTTGGATAAAGGCTTGAAAGGTGCAAATGCACAACCATCAGAGTAAAAGTCAGAACCAAGTGTGCAGGCAGGGTTGTGAAAACATTCTGGGATCAGCTGTGGGATGAAAACAATCTTGGGAAAGAGTCCAGTCACTGAAAATGAATAAGTTGTGGGTCTTTGCGGATAGAGCCACAGATGAGTGAGGGAGAACTGACTGTGGTCCGAGGAACACCTATTTGGATTGCGGAACACTAGCTTAGATACGCGAGGACAACACTGAACGGTGGCTGTGGCCGTGGCCTACTTAGGAAACGGTGACGAAGGCTTAGAAACCTAACCGGACCCCAGGCTTGGTCACCCTTTCCTAAACTGACCACGGCCACCGGTTAGTATGGTGTCTTGGAAACTCAGTCTTCAGATCTCAAGCTGGTTGACGCTACAAAGTGCTAAGCGTAGCTGAATCTCGCTTCCTGCCTTTCCAGAATTCCTAATAAACCAGATGGATGTTTGACTCATAAACTCTGCTCACAGATCCAACTTTCAACAGCTGCCCATACTCTCCTAATGCCAGGTGTTATCCATAGATTAAGCGCTTGAAATGCCACAACAACTTTGCTATTCTATAGCCTAAAGGCTCCTTCTCTAAGCCCAAGCTGTCCTTTTCTTTAAGTACAGGCCTAAAACCACTCCAAAATACACTAATACAAAATAAATTACAGATCTGGAGATTCAACTACGTAAGAATCTAAACCTTTAGACTACTAGAAACACTTGGAGGCCAGATCAGACCATAGATTGAGTGCCATATGTATGTATATAGGTGCTTTTTCGCCTTTGGAAAGAACATATACAGAACGAACATAAAAGCGCCTAAGGCCATTAAAGCACCGATTTCTGTTTACGGGCAATAAGGCCTCTGGAAAGGTAATTGACAACAGGGAGGCTTAAAATAGAGTTTTTCCGGTGGGCGTGACTCTAGTTGCGTCATCTGGACAGTGCCGGGACGGAGAATAGGTAAACATAGATGGCTTACCTAAGCAGCAAGTTCCTTAAGCAGCAATCAGTCTCTTTTAGATAATTTAAGCCCCCTGGGACGCTAATATGAGGTTTCAGGTCAGACCCACCCACATTGAAAAGAAGTCCTCAAATCTCCTGGACGTCAGAAAACCAGAAATCCTAAGATCTGCATTCCAAGATCCAGAACAACTCTGACCTCACAAGCTTGAAAAGTCTCCCAAAGATCGTGGGAAAGTCAGGTTCGAGTAAGAAGAGTCCAAGTCTGAAGATTCCAAGGGCACCGTTTAAATAGCACGCTTGACCGAGTGGGCGAGATTGTGCTCGCGACGTGCTAATTAGGGCTTGAATAGCGGGTCAGAGATTGGAATCTGGGTCTTAAGATACTGGAATACTGGGGATACGTGCAGTCCAGAAAACAGCCAATCTGGAATGCTTGCGTGTCAAGGGAAATAGTGTTTTACGACTACCTTCTAAGTCCGAAATTGGGGGCTTATCTTAGAAGCGGAATGGACCTTTTTCCTGTTCTGGGAACAGGAAAACGTGGTCAGCGTTGGGAAGTCTTAGTCACGAACGACCGAAAACAATCCCACGCTTGGGAAAGTCACCCGAATTATTAGAAATGGAGTCACCACGTGGAGTTGTCTCACCTTTCCCAAGACTGAAAAGAGCCAAATTCCACTTCCTAGTCAACGCTCCTTCCAAAGTTCAGATTTTAATAAAAGCCCTTTGTTGTGAGGTTGCGAAATCACGGTTAGCAAACTGGAAATGCTATCCTAAGAAGGCGTGATTAAAGCAGGAAGTCCTTTGATGTCTTTGCTGGTTTCGCACTTTCAAAGTTTCCGGGAACGTGGAATCAAGTCACTCATTAAACGTGGAGTTTGGGACTTAGGGAAAGTAGAATGAGGGAAAAACACGAATTAGCAGAGAATTGCAGAACGTGATTAACGAGGAAAGTGCAATCTTGGGTGTTTACTCTTGGATTCATAGCCTGCACAGGCATCACTACGGTAATCAATACATCCAGAGAGCATTGGAGCGAAATGGCACTCAGACTTCGCGGTCGAGGAAGAGGAACTAGCTAAACGTGGAAAGGCGGCAGACGCCGGACAGACGTAGCAAAGACTGGATTATAGAGAAAGATTAGAGACAAAGGTAGATACGTGACGCAGGTGGCCTAGCAGAGGTGGGAAGATTAGATGTTAGTTCGTGACTTTGCCGGACGGGGACTTAAGTAATCGAGGTCTGTGGCCAGTTTCAAGCCTCGAAATTGACTCCAGATAGGCTAGGAATGATCTAGGGTCCGGAACAAAGCCTAAATCACTTTCCTAGCTCTAGGGAATCGTAGCTGTAGAACAGCCACCACCTTACCCGTACAACCCAGAACAAAACGGATTATAAAGACCCTCTGGAGTGACCTATAAAACATCAGAACGCATAACTCGTTAGGGTGCAGCGGTCCTATGGTAATTTGTTGTTCACTTAGCAGTGATGTAGCTCGACGGAGCCAAAGCCGCACCAGCTCTAGAAGCGTTGGAAGCACGAGATTCCCGCTATAAACGATAAATGAGAAACAGCAGCAATTTAAGATCTTCGTGGCAAAACGTGAAAACATAAATTCGACTCGAGCGTGACTGAATCTGCCTATTAAGTCAGAGTTTCAAGGTTCACGGAACACCTCTCACCTCTCGAACGATTCTCAGATTTGTGGTCATCTAAAAACCACAAATTCTGAAGAGCGCCAAAATCCTACAATCTCATATCCAGCCACTACATTGGAACCTCAAAGCCAAGCCTTCTGGGAAGCCATATGAATACATTACTTGCAAACCCAGACACTAACCATATTACCAATAAATCCAAAGCGCCTCATAGATCAGTCTAGCCTGTTCGCTATGCATCGGAGAAAGGCGTTTGCGTCAAAGCCGAAAAGACGAAAACACCTGGATAAGAGCTCTATTAAGTGAGTTGTTCAAACACCTGAAACTTGGGTATATGGGGAATAGGGGACACGCCTGCACCGGATTAAACTTCTATAAGCCCAAACTCCAAACGTCAAATACGCCCGAGATCTAGCCATCCCAAGACATCGGAAACGAACCCTCAAAGGCCGGCAAGCAAGAGTTACGGGAAGTTCATCTCTAATGCCTGTTTTCCTCAACTCTGATGACAGTCATAGATTCAAATAGAGAGGTCACGGAAATTTAGATCTAAGTCAACAGAATGAGGCATTCATTAAAATGTTGTGAGTTTGTTTGCCAGACCTGTTTGAACAGGGTAACCATGCCCTGAGGGCGCAGTTCAGGATTAATGGCCGTAATTATGGTTTTAGGTTGTGGTTTAGCTCCACGTGGTATTTATGATTAATATCCAGCCATGACCAACGTTCATATGCTTGAATTTATGGATCCGTGGACGACCTTTACTAGTCCCACACGCCAGCGAAAGCAATTTTAACCATAGTTTGCACTGGTGCGATGGAGGTCAGGCGACGAGAGTAATTCGCCGTTGAACGTAGTGAAGCCCTGGCGCTTCCCTTTTACCCTCGTCGCCTGACCACCATTGCACCAGTGCAAGCTATGACAAAAAATCAGCTTGTGGTAAAAGTCAGCCTGTCCTATTTCCCATGTTTATTCTATTCCAACATCTTATTAAACATCTCAAAGTACTTCGCCGTCTCCACGTGGCCTTCTCTCCTATCACTGGCGTACTTGGCTCCGATCAGGTTGTCCCTAACGAGGTTCTCGACAGCGTTCCTAAACCTACAAAATACACTTCCAGACCTCCTCCTAACGCCCACCTTTTGACGCCATTCCGCCACCATAGTAACAGGGACAACGCGACGATGTAGAACGCCATCCACTCGGCGTTGGCAAACAGGATCACTTTGTCGATGTCGCCTGCACCTTGTGTGATTATGGGCATGATGACGTTGGCGGGGAGGTAGAAAATGCAGTGGAGGAGAGCGAGAGGGAAGACTAGAGATGTGGTTTCTACGTTTTCGCGGATCTGGAGCACCAAAGGACTTGATTTAGACAGGTTTGGGTCGGGTCCTACCTGGCATTTGGAGGCTAGGGAGCACTCAATTCTGGCGGATTTCCTAAGCCGCGATTGGTTCACTAAGAGGAGTACAAGGAACGTAAAGACGTTGAAGAACTCCAGGAACGTGCTGACATGAGTGACCTAGAAACAGCCTTAGAATCCTGGAATCTTAGGGATGTCAAGATTACCGTCATACTGTACTTATAAGAGACTCCCGGGAGCATAATCGCCGGCATCGGCTTACTGTAGTCGCACAGGAGACCTCTGATTACTGTAGAGGTTATCACCACCACGGTCTGGAAGCGATTTATATGAACCCAAAACCACAGACCGGACTTACCGAGACCCCACAAAGCGCCCATCCAAGAGAGCTAGTCTTGTTCTCATAGGAGTTCAAGAACACCGTCGCGTAGATCCGTTCCAGAGCCCAAGCTGTGGACGTGTAGGTTGAGCCGTCGAATCCGAGCAGTTTTATGAGCTTGATGAGCAGGAGATAGGGGTGCAGGAGGAGGCCGGGACAGTTCTGGAACAAGGGAGAGTAGGGGTAAGTGGGAGATGAGATCTACCTTGTCCTGGGAGAGCCATTTGAAGATCGTGAACTGAAGGACGTTGATGCCGTCTCCAAATAAGGTCCCAAAGACGGAGCAGAAGAGGAAGAGGATATGGAACTTCAGGATCAGCCTGGCGTTGGGGTGGAAGAGGGAAGTGAGGCGCTGCAATGGGGAACGTCAAGCTTAAGAAGCCTGTTATCTGGGTTTATGCCAAAAGCCGCCTGCACTGAAACCCCGCTTACCTGTCGGTGATAAACCACGATGAAGAGAAGACATCCAAAGATAGAAATGACGCTCTTGGCAAAGTTTCCAGCGATGAATACGGTCTCTTCGGCCAGTTTTCGACGATCGGCACACCGAAAGTTGTCCGACATCTGAAGCTTATCCTGTTTTGGTGTGACTGACAAAGTTAAAATTAAGGTTAAATGCCAAACATTTATCTTAAAGAGAGACGCTTAAAAACGAGAAATTCTTGGCTGAAGCTTGAGTATCTTTATAGGATCTATAGGCCTTGTGCATCTAACCAATCCCAGACACTTCCGTATGCTTAAAAGGACATTTCTGCAACACTCATACAACCTATAAGTGTCTATAAGTACACGTTAGC
>KN167534.1:28305-38875 GCA_000757745.1 Steinernema scapterisci
CTTACCACCATGTTAAAGACATAACCGGTTCCCGGCATCGAAACAATAGGAAACGGATCGCTATAGTTAGCCAGGAAGGAGCGAACTGCCGTCGACGCCACACACAGCATTGCCTAAACAGCCAACTTCTGCACGCCTTTCCCAAGCCCACCCTTACCGCCACAAACCCCAAAAACCATCCGATCCATGTTCTCTTCTTCTCATAAGAACCGATCAGCACAGTCGCATAAATTCGCTCCAAGACCCAAGCCGTAGCCGTGTACGTAACGCCTTCAAGACCCATGAGTTTGAGGAACTTGGTGAACATGAAGTAGGAGGACATGGGCCGGATGGGGCAATCCTGGAATCAGTGACGTAGGAATCTGAAGAGATTGATCCCCAAACCGGAGTCTTAGAAGCCCATTTCAGGACCGTGAACTGAAGCACGTTAGCGCCGTCGGCCGAGATTGTTCCAATTATAGAGAAAAGCAGGAATAAGATGTGGAACTTGAAGATGAGACGAGCGTTGGGGTGGAACATGGATATGACCTTCTGAAAACTCCCCATTAAAGCTTGATTTGAAGCTTGATACCTGTCTTACCTGCCTAAGATAGACAAACCCAAAACTGAAGACTCCAATCACCGATAAAGCGCATTTAGCGAAGCTTATGACAATGAACACTGTGTCCTCAGAATAGATCTGACCTAAGGAGCACAAGCTATCCGAATCCGTCATGCTTCTCAAAACGGAAAAAGTGGGAAATTACGACGAAGAGTAAACAGAGTTGTTAGGAATCAACTAATATCAGATCAATTAGGGTCAAAACATTGAAATGACGGAGAGTTAGGCTTAAATGCAGGTTGTTCCTGAGAGAATCAGCGGGGGAAAACAGCATTTAAAGTGACATGTGGAAAGGTGGACTTTTGAGTTAATGAATTAGAGATTTGATGTTCATGTGGAATTATTGGATAAGACCAATAATAGGTTTGAACTCTGAAAACGCAGGTTCTGGCGTAAGATTCGATGTGTGGTCACGATCGGGGTTCTCTCCACCGAAGACAAACATTGATTAATTCACGGTTAGGACATTAGAGTAGTCCATTGTCCCGATTGCCACTTGAATGCACAGTTGCGGCAGAACGTGAGGAAGTAGGCAGGTTTGCCTGTAGTCGTGTGAAGCGAGCAATTCAAATGTGGCGGTCTTCACATGTAGATCCCAGCCGCTCTGGACGTCCTCGGCAACGGTCCCGGCCATTAGCCTAAGGGTCATATGGGGTTGGCTACACAACTTCTGAAATAGCTCTGAGGTGAACTGAGTCCCGTTATCCAAAGTACATATGTGCCTCAAGAACGGAGTGTGTCAGAACCACGTCATGGGCCGACGCCTCGTTTACCGTTCTTGCCTGGAAGTTTTCTAGCGGAGGGTGTCATCTAGAAGCTCATATCCTCTGTGTCTTTTGAGGCATAGGTAAGAGAAATTCAGAAGCATAGGAAAACAGGATTCAGTAGCATCGCTTTCTCCAAAACCAGAGTGTTGCTTTTTGTCTTGTTTAAGGACATATACGATTTTGAAAAAATCAAAAATACGAATTCATTCAATAATGGCAAGCCCTATCTCCAATTTCAAGTGAGTTCTTTGAAACCCCCTTTTGTCCTTTAAGTCTTCAATTTTAGGCAGATCCTTTATGGACGACCCGGGGCGACGTCGTGGACGTCTTTGGGAAAAGCTGTTTCCTTCTTGATCGCCCCAAAAGCTCTGGACTTTTTCCCTTCACTTCCAGATGGCTCGCAGAGGAAAGAGCCGCCAATCCTCACGTAAACCTATTGCGTCTATTATCGACCGAATATTCTTCCTGCAAATGACACTGGAAGATCTTGCCTTGAATATCCTGAGCAGCCATGGAGGCCGCGAATGACCCCACGTCCCCTCTGAAGAATTTCGTCCCCTCGTCCGATGGACCTGGAGAAGGCATCTTGAGTGACGTCAACACTCGATAGCTCTCGCTCTCGTCGATAGCTATCGCTTCCATAACTACTGCTGCGGTGATCAAGCTCGCCGAGCTGAAGAATCCAAACGTTCAGACCCAGATGAGCAGCATCTTCAAAGACGAAGGATGAGTGCGGATGGGTTCCATCACAATTTCGGTCGCTCTCCTGGTCGTCACTGAGAGTAGGTGCACATTCGGATTCACCAGGGTTGGTGAAGACTGTTACCAATTATTCACTGAGAGAAAGTCCTGGGCAGACGCGTCGTATCACTGCCCAATGCTGAACGGTCACTTGGAAATGCTTCCGTCCGGTAACGAGACCAAGGCCCCCCGAGGGAGTTATCAGCACGGTGTACGAGAACTGCTGGTACAGGATGCCACGGGTGGGAGCTTTCTCGTTCAGCGGGACAGAACCTCTCCAGTGGTCGTGGGATGACCACACACAGGTTGAAGCCATTGTGACTACTTTGCAGTTGGCAACAAGACCAGCAACAAACATGAACCTTCTCAAGATCGGGCTAGTCCTGATCTGTCTTCTCCAAGTGGTCCAGTCCGCCGGCGTTGTGGCAGCCGTGGCTGGCGTAGTCGGCTTTACCGCGGCGGCGGCATTGAGAGTGTTTTGAATTGATTGTGGGTTGTATCCTGTATTATGTTGTATTATGCCAATAAACCAATTAAAACTTGCTGTGGTTCTTAAAAAACTCGTTACGATACATACAAGCGTTCCGCCGTGAGGACGGCGATTGCCCGCTAGGACGGTTATTGCCTCCAAGCTCATCGGGCTCACTTCCGCGGACGGCGATTGCCCGTGAGGACGGTTATTGCCCCAGCGGACGGTGATAGTGACTGATCGGACGGCGATCGCCCGCCCGGACGGTGATTCGTTACCAGTGCCGGGTGACCCCTGCATCCTTGGCAGCCTTGGCAGTCGTGTACGCTCTACAAACCTTCTCTCCGTACGTTGAACAGTATCGCAACATCCAGCACAAACTCAGCTGCGCCTTCCTCAGGAACGACAACATACCACCCAGATTGAAGCGATTCCAGCTAGCCATTCAAGCCTACCGCGTGAACCTCGTTCACCGCAAATGAAAGACAAACGATTTCTGCACTTTATGCCCCATGTTAGCCCATCAGGCCTCCTTTTTAATAAAGATCTTGAAGCACATATCAGTTCAACTCCTCAGGCCACCATTTGCCTGAACATCGCAAAGTATCTATCCGTCTCCATCGTCCCCTTTCTTCTCTCCTTCGCGTACTTCTCTCCGATCAGGTTATCCTCGTTGAGTCTCCGAACCGATTTCCTGAAACTCATCTCCTCAAACCCCTTTCACCTAATCTCCAGACCTACCGATTAACCCCATTCCGCCACCAAAGCATCAATGGCAAAGCCACGTAATAGACCACAATCCAATCCGTGACTGTGTACAAGACCGTCCTCTGGAGTTGGGTTAGGTTGCGGTTGGCGATAAACGGGATCAGAACCGCGATTGGGAGATAGGTGACACAGTGGAGCAGTTCTAAAGGGAAGATAAGAGATGTGGCAAGGAAGTTCTCGCGAAGCTGGAAATCTGGGATCAGGAACGTCTGACATTAGAGGCTACCTGGTATTTGTAGGTCAGGGGATACTGTATCAAGGCGATCTTTCTCTGCCGGCGCCAGTTGACAACATAGAGGACACAGAAGGTCAGAAGGTTGTAGATTTCCAAGCCTGCACCAACGTTCATTTCCTAAGGGGATGGGTCAGAATTAGGGAATCGGGAGAGTAGAGGCTCACCATGACGTTATATTGGTAAGAGGTCCCAGTGATCATGACCAAAGGGGTCGGCTTGGAAAAGTCGGCCAGGGCTATTCGAACGATAGTTCCAGCGGTCGTGGCGATGAGCTTAAGATCTCAGGTTAGATCGGGCGAACTTCTGAGCTGATCCAGCAGCCTAGGACTTACCATGACTGCACACAGCCCCCATCCAAGACAATTCTTCCTCTTCTCATAAGACGCAATGAAGATCGTGGCATAGATCCTCTCCAGAGCCCAAGCTGTAGCCGAGTACGTAGATCCAGTGGACCCAATCAGGTTCAGAAGTCGGCAGAAGAAGAAATACGGCGATAGTGGAGGAACTGGACAAGGCTGAAACTCTCGCCTGCACCTCAGCTCTCGTTCTGAACTTACCTTATCTCTATGAAACCACCGAATAACCGTGAGCCGAAGCACATTGAACCCATCGCCAAACAAGATTCCACAGAGTCCGATGAACACAAAGGCGATATGGAATTTCAGGATCAGTCTTGTGTTCGCGTGGAATATGGAGATGAGGCGTTGGTGGTAGTAGACGAAGACGAAACTCAGGCAGCTGACGAGCGCCAGGGTGCACTTGGCTATCATGGTAATGATGAAGGTCTTGTTGTCGGCGTATTCGGCGCCCTTTTGGCAGAGCTCGGCATAGAGGGAGTCCATGGGGGGATCTGGAAGGATGCAAAGGTTAACCCTGGCTTAGGAATGGGTCTACAAGATCCGCAAGTGCAAATTGACATAACCCAGAATTGGGAATCGGCACGTCAGCCAGACTAAGGACGAAGATTAGACCCATAATTGGTTTTTTCCAGACGCCAAGTGCAAAATTATTAAAAGGCTGAACTTGTTTAAGGGTCAATCAAGACCACAGACTCCTAAAAACCGCCTAAAATACATCCTTGAACTGACTCCTCATCTGCCTTAAACGTAGCCAATCCTAAGGACAAGCACAATAAACGAACCGAACCCCTTTTGCCTCCCTACAACTCATAACTGCGCACTTAATGACTCCAAAACTGGGAAGTCCCCAATTTGAACTCTCATTCTCCCAGACGAGGAAAGCCAGAAAAGCTCATTTCCCCGCGCCCAGAAGAGGAAGTCCTATCTTACGTGCCTAACATTTCAGCTTTGAGAATTGCACTGGGTAATGGCATGTTGACACATAAGGCTAAATGTCACCACGATCCTGGGAAAAGTGACTTAACGTCAGACTTCTCTTAGAGGACAAATATCACCTGCTTCTAGGAGAGGCGAACGTTCTAATAAACACGTTTTTGAGAGGAGCGGGAAAACAAGGAGAAGGATGGGATTCCTAGGTTCCTTTGTTGAAGCCAAGTGACGTGTGCGAAGCAGCGATGTGGCTAGAGCTTTGCGTACGCAGGATCATGCGTGCTTATTCAGAGATACAACACAACAAAAGGTCAGGTTTTCACAATTGCTATAAGCACTACAAGCCTGAGGATCCTGGAAAGGACTTCGGCCATTTCGATGACTGGGTCTATGCTTGAAGAGCAGGTCGCTTAGTAATTACACGCCGCGGCCAAATTACGGACTATTAGAAGAGCTGGTGACAAATTGATCCATGTTCTCAGTTCCCCGACTGCTTACGTCAACTTCCAATGAAGTAGATGCGCAATCTCCAGGTCGGGGTTAGCTCGAGCCTAAAGCCGAATATACAGCTGAAAGCACGAGTTCAAATTCGCCGTTTTCAGGGCTGTTTGTGTCTTAAAAGCCTCAATTTAATCTTGAGCAAGTGTGGGAAACAGCTGGAGGCACTGCAGCTACAATGCCTTAGGGTGCAACAACCCAAACAACCAGAACCAGAGGGCAAGTCCAGCATGAACTCAAGGCCTAGTCTCAGGTCTCAGCTGGCCGATCCCAAATACAGGCGCATCTACACGTCATCTCCCCAAACATCATCACAACAGCATCCTATCAAGCATTTCGAAGTGCGTCTTGGTCTCCGCCTTCGCCGACTTGATCCTTCCTGCGCGACTCTCGCCAATGAGATTCCTCTCCAGCATTCTCCGAACGTCATCTCTAAGAAAACATCCTATAAATAGCCTAATTCGCCAAGAACGCCAAGATACCTTTTAGATTTATTCCTCCACCAGAGCATGATGGGCAGGAGGACGAAGTACACCGACATCCAATCGGTGTACATGAAGAGGAGGATTCGAGACATCGGATCAGAGCCCAGGCTTGTAATTACAGGAATTAAGATCGCAAAGGGCAGGTATGCTAAGCAGTTAAGGATGGCCAGAGGGAATAGGAGAGTTGAGGAGACCATGCATTCGCGGATCTAAACACAAGAATTAACGATGGACTTTAAGATTCTGAAATACCTGATATTTATATCCCAAAGTGAGTCGGATCCGATGTGCTTGTCTTAGCCGTTTGTCATTGATGTGGCGCAGGATATAGAAACTGGCGACGTTGAAGACCAACAAGCAGGCGTAGATGATTTGGACCTGAACGTGAAGCTTTAGATCCTACGCCGGCAAATGCAGCTTACGATCATGCTGAAGTTATAAGTCCAGCCAGTGATCATTGCAATAGGCACGTATAGTTTGTAATCAGCGAAACCCGCTCGGATGCAAGCGAAGGCAAAAGCTATAATTGACTGAAATCGTCCAAAATGGGAAACCTAAACGACTTTTGGGACTCACCACAGTGACGCTCAAGACCCATCCTAAACAGGTAGTCTTCTCGTTGTAGGATTCGACCAAGATCGAGGCGAAGATCCGTTCCAAGCTCCAGGAAAACGCGGTCAAGGTCGAGCCTCCGTAGCCCATCAATTTCAGTAACTTTATCAAGACTGGGAATGTTGCCTGCATAGGCTCAACTGGGCAATCCTGAACATGACTTATGCCCTAAAGTTGTCAAATCAAGAGTCCTCACCTGACCGTTCCGGGACCATTTCAGCACCGTGAACCTAATAGCATCACATCCATCTCCCAAGAATGTAGCCACACTCCCGATGAAGATGAATATAATGTGGAACTTGAGGATAAGGACGGCGTTCGCGTGGAAGATTTGCGTGAGTCTCTAAAGACTACTTTTACCACAGTTTTAAGAATGCTGTCACTAACCTGGCGTTGGTATACAAAGTAGAAAGTGATGGCCCCGGTTACGGAGAAGAGGCATTTGAGGAACAGCACGATGATCAGGCAAGTATCGTTTGAGTAGGCTTCAGCCTGGGCGCAAACGATGTCCCAGGAATCCATGGATGAGTTCATCATGGATGGAAGTCTCAGAATGGAGCTGCAAAAGACGGAATCGGACCTCAAATGACCGCTGAAGCGTTTGGGGCAACTAGGCAACGTTTCGTGGCCTAACCGATCCCTTTCAAGGTCACTAACTAATTGAGTTTTTGGTTTTAGAGCATCAAGGACTAGATTAGATTGTTTTAGTCGCGTCCCACAGAGTTCTGGACAACTTTCACCTGGCACATTTTAGCAAAGAAACGAAGAGAAATTGTAGCGGCAGGTGGAAATGAGGAGAGTCGTTGCAGCACGTCAAGTTGTGGCATGGCGCGTGGCACCAACGCCCACTTGAAAACAGCTTCGTTTTGAAACTCACGTCATTCAAGAAAATCCAAGATTGCCCTTTGTTCCAACCCCGTAATCTCAATCCCGTCTGCATCTTATCAGTGCCGTGGCTTGGACACAAGTATCACCTTTTACCCACAACTTCTGGAGTTGTTTCGAACTCTGTTTTCTTGAATTGGGTCCAAAAGCTGTACAAGACGCCAAAATTCTTAAGATTAGACTCTACCTGAAAGATACCCAACTTCGGTTTAGCGAGGCGGAATTCTGTGAGCACGGAAACAGCACAGGAGACGAGCACGACGCTGATAAGAAGTCACAACTCGGGACGATTAGGATTCCGTCTCCCGCGTCACCGGCGCTTTGGTTACCGATGTACACTTTTACTTTCCCCTTTTGCTGGTCCGCTCACAAGACCGATGGTGCAAGCCATAGCCCGAGGCGCTCTTCGTTATTCTCACGGATTCATAGATTCCCACGTTTCTATTCAATTCCTAAACCTGCAAAACGTTTTCAGGCATGTTTATCCTCTCCATCCTCCTCTCGTTTGCCCTCGTGACCACCGCCAAGGCCAACTGCAGCCCGTTTATGCTGAAAAGCGACGATGGTCTTTGGTGTTACGAAGATTTAGAAGGAGCGCTCACAGCCGAAGCGGCCCAGGCCAGATGTCAGATCAATCCTCTGGGGAACTTGGCTTCAATTCACAGTCGGAATTTGAACGATAGGCTCGCCGGTGAGTCATGATTCCAAGACACAGCTAAGGTCAGATTCTAGCCCTGTTCGACAACTCGTTCCTCATCGGCGGCCAGAAGAACCTCCGCTCGTGGGGATGGCTCGACGACAGCGAGTTTAAGTTCACAAACTGGGCCGCCGGACAGCCCGACAGGAACAGCAAGAACAGCTGTATCAAGGTCGACGCAATCAGCGGCCTCTGGTCGACTGTGGATTGCCACACGCCGCTTCCGTTCGTCTGCGAAACCCCGAACTACTTCGTCAATAAGAAGACCACTTGGAAGCCTTCGGGTATCGTATCCTCTGACCCCAATTTGACCCAAATTGTCCACTTCCAGAAACCTCCTGTCCCACCGCCGCGGTGTGCCGCGACGGCTTCGCTTACACCATGCCCGACCCAACGTTCAACAGTTGGGACTTCGCCGAGAAATACTGCCAGGACAAATACGGCGGTCATCTGGCTTCCATCCACGATAACGTTACGGAAGCCATGGTCATGAACCTGTTTGATGAAGCTCCCGTCGGTCAGGCATGGCTTGGAGGGCATACGCAAGACAACGCGCTGGTTTGGACCGACGGAACACCTATGGACTACGGTCACTGGGGATATGTGGGAGCGCCGTCGTTCGCGGATCCTGCGATTCCTTGTTTAACGGTGAGTCGGATAGTAGGACATGCAAATGAGGATTCTTGGTTTCAGCTGGTAAACTCGCTGACAGGTTGGACAATGTGGCCTTGCAAGACCGACGAACTTGTCGCGCTTTGCAAGTTCCCAGTGAAGAACCCATAGATCGCCACCAAGTGTAGCTAGGTCTCGATAAACTCAATCCAAACTCGCTATAATTTATTATGAATTAAACTCTGAAAGACAACGTGGAAAAGTGACAAAATGGCAAAAACAAATCGGGTCTCAGTGGAGGCCCGGGTTCTGCAGCGGATACCTCCTCAACGGGCCGAGGAGCACCTTTCTGTGATCCGGAAGACGCTTGAAATCCTTGCTGAGCTCTTCCTTGCGCTTCTTGATCAGCTCGAAGACGCCGCCCTAAAAATCACTCGCTCTTACATCTATATCGAAGACCGCTTATGCGTACCTCCCAATTCATAGAATTATCGGGCATAGGCAGGCCATAGGCTAACGATTCAACCCAGTTCTTGTCGTCAACGTTCTTCTTGGTTTCTTGGATCAGCGATGGAACGTAGTTAAGGAGAATAACGGTGGATCCATCCTTCAGGTGCTTGAGGATCACTTCGTGTTGGTTCCAATAGTGGGCAGCTGTTTGGAGCGCCTTTTCACGGGGCGTCATGTCTTCGGATCCTGGAAGAGAAGTGGATTAGGCGCCGTTCCAAGATCCTCTCGCCTTACCATTTCCAGTGTCAAAATCGATGATTTCGACTTTGCCGTTCTCGGCAAGTTTAGCCGCTTGGATTTCTTCTGCGGCAAACTCCGCGTTCGGTTCCTGGAACGCAAATAGCAGGCCTCTCGTGGCGACGTCCAATTCGAAATCTTTCTAAATGTGGCAGTTACAGATGATGCAGTGCTTTCAACTCCTTACCGGGTCGAAGTCTTCGCCCTTCCTGGCTTCGCCGAAGTATTCGGGCTTGATGACGTCCAAGGCTTCAGGTCGAGTAGCGTTGACCAGCTCGAAGACGAGCTTCTCGACGTCCTTTTCCACGGCTTCCATCGATTGGTCCGCGTTTACTGTCTAAAAGAGCTAATTTCAGAAGCGTAATTTAGGATTAAGCTTACCTTCCAAGTCTCATGCTTCCTGAACTCTTCCATCGCCTTGCGGACATCCGCTTGGAACTTCGGGACTTCGAACTTCTCGTCTCCATATCCATTCCTCTTGGCGCTGACTTCGGCGCTCACGTCGAGGTAGACGACGTAGTCCGGCTGCGGGAGTCCGACGTCGGCAGCGCACGCGAAGGCCTTCGGGAGTCCTTTGGCCATCGTGTACGAGGCTCCCGAGGCCACGTACCTGTCCAGGATGACGGTGGTTCCGTTGTAAAGCTTCTCTTGGAGCTTGTTGATGCGCTCCCATCGATTCTGGCTGAAGATCAAGTGGATCTCTTCTTTCTTGTCCAGAGGCGATCCGGGTTCGGCGAGATGCTTTTGGATCACCGGGCCTGTTCTTGTGTCCGGGCTACGATCTGAAATGAGGCATCATCAGACTTGATTTCAGACGTGTCATGTCAACGAAATCGGTCGCATCTGATTTCGAACTGAACACCAGCGGCACGTTTTCAGACATGTCTGATCTCCTATTTGAAGCGCATAAAACGAGACGAACAGAATCCACCACAGACATGTCTGAATACGTCATTTGCGCCTGAAAATAGACAAAAATCGGTCCCTCTCCAGCGACCGATTCGCGATTCGGCGAAGCACGAAATGAAATTCCCAGACAGACGCATTACAGTGTGGCCCAAAAAAAAACATCACTGGCCAGACACCCTCGCCGGCTACCGTCTGACGGTATCTGGAACCGATCATTCGTGGCGGTCGCACAGCAGATGACCGGTCGGTTTGGCC
>KN167534.1:38885-53824 GCA_000757745.1 Steinernema scapterisci
ATAGATCATCTTGGCAGTGACCGGAAAGTGTCTTAAGAGTCACTAATATGACTCTCAAGACGTCAAACTCATGAGTATGTGGCTCAGGCTCTCATCTCCTTGATTGAGTCCCTAACTCAAGTCAAGCTTAGAACCAATTTTGGGAGTCCGTGGGTTGACTCATGACTTGACTTGATGCACTAGTAACATGACTCACCTGTTGCTGAGAGTTCATCCACTGCTGATGCGACATCTGCGGCACCCCAGGAACTTGACTAGCATTCGGTGGAAATGGATACGCTGTATGAGATTGAGCTTGTGCCGGATTCGGGTATGGCACGTTTCGCGGGCCTTGAGAATTCGGGAACATTGAAGGGTTGGCAGATGGTGACATGTTAACTGAATTTGGAGGAATTTGGTTCGGTCCGCCCGGTGTCTGGGGCTGTTGTTGCGGTTGCTGGCTCAACGGTCCCATGTGCATGCCACCTAAAAAGAAGCGTTTTACACATTTTCACCAGATCCTTTTTTATGCAATGTCGGCTTCAAACGTACCTAAAAACAAGGTCGGTCGTTTCATGGCTTCGGTCTCTCATAAAACCGTATGATGTGTGAGAGGCACCGACTGACCGACACATCAAATGACCAGGGTTTGATAAGTGCGATATCAGTGCGCGCGTCCTTGATTAGACTGCGAGGGTTGGGCTTCTTAGAACTACCGTTTTGGGGAAGGCGCTTACACGGACTATAGCGTATCTGCCGTATTGCTGATAGTAACCAGCGTGGCGCCTCGATTCCCCGTCATCACTAATTTTAGGTACGTTAAATGATCAGTTGAGCTCTTATCAGACGCGCTCTCCCCTCCTGCATCGTGTCCATAAACCGGCGGCCGTTTTATTGAATCGCGGTTTGGGGCTTCAACGCTGCATTTGTGATATGCGCTTTTGGGCAGTTTTGAGGCTGTTTTGAGGCTTTTATGGCTGTTTAGGGCTTCAGAGAGTCCTCAGTTTGGGCATTTGCTCACCTTGCTGCATTTGCTGCTGTTGCAAGGCATTCCCGAACGGCGACGACGGAGCGACGCTTGGACCCGGTGTGTTTCGGCTGAATGGAGACTGCACAGGAGGTAGGTGTTGTTGGCCGAGGGGGCTTCCTAGTGGACTTTGACCTAAAATGGCATTTGAGTTTGACCTTTTTTGGCAGTTGGGCATAAGAGCCTTAAGCTCAGATGGTCGCTTGCGATTCGGTGCTTCCTGGGTAGCATGACCGATGAGACGCCCAGGGGTATGTTTTGAGCATTCCATGGGTCCCATATTCAGGGAGCTGACCGTATTCTGAGCTACCCAGAACGGATTGTGATAGATTGAAAAATGGTGCAGGCGAGCATTTTTGGATTTTGAAATTGGCATTAGGCAATGTCCTCTTGTGTCTCGTGGAACCCGGTTTTTGGAACTAGGGTACTTAAGCTTCAAACTAGGTTCGAATTTGGTCTTTTCGAGTTTGGGGACTCAGTCCTGAACCGCTAGTTTAGTGCCACTCCGTCCTAGGAACGTTCTGAAGCTTAGCATGACCACCGCTCTCCTCCCCAACCCCTATCAGCGAGCAAGCGCAATCAGCAAAAACTGATAAGCGCCGTCACCTATTCAACCAACCTGGAATCATCCCTCCTGCACCTCCCGCCATCGCCTGAGCCGCCATTGGCATCTGCTGTGACTGGGATCCTGCTCCGGCAACTCCTCCGGGTCGTCCGTTCGGTGAGTGAATCTCGTTCTGCGCTTGAGCAAAGTTTAGCTGTGGTTGGGCACCGCGTTGCTGCTCGTTGAACCCAGCCGATTGGCACATTTGAGCCGGTGCCTGTTGCATGCTGTGCGAGTCGCTTCCAGACGATAACCTGCGTCTTTGTGCCGCCGGCGACGATCCAGAGTTGTTGCTCCCGCTCGACGGACCGCGGATTGGAGATTGGCCTGCCGCTTGGAGCAGGGCTGGAATGGCTGTTGGTGACCAGTTGAAACACTGAATTTGGCCATGATCAAGTTGGGTAACAGCGTTTCCAATAGCTACCTGCATGCTCTGCATTCTTTGGAGATGACCGCCCGCGGTCATACTATGATCGACTACCATATCGCGTAATCTATGTGGGTCCAGGGGTTCTAGAGGGCTCATCGGCTCGTCTTCTCGGTGTACTGACATACCGTCGACGGCTCCCTCCATACCTTAATTCACCCAGTCTAAAAAGGTGTCAAGATTAGCTTTAGTAGGTGTCCGAAATCACGGCGAATAGGGGGAATCGTTGTCATTTCACGGTGGGCACAGGTCTTAGATAGCATTAGGCGGCTATGAAGCATGCAGGCGACTCTTAGGAATTTGGCCGTTTGACGATTGGGCTGGAATGGCTGACTGAGCAGGAATCGAGCGGCTAGATAAGCAGGGCTAGAGTGGCTAACTGAGCAAAGCTCGAATGGCTGAATCAGCAGGGCTAGATTAGCTAAATGGCTTTAGGTAGGTGTGAACAGATCTTGAATGACTATATGAGCAGGGCTCGAGTAGCTAAATGAGCTTGGCTGGAACGGATGAATCGGCAAGGCTGGAATGGCGGACTGAGCAGGGTTGGGGTGGCTAGGGCTAAAATGGATAACTGCGCAAGGCTGGAATGACTAAATGAGCAGAGTTGCTGGAATAGCTGACTGAGCTGAGCTGAAGTGGCTAAGTGAGCAGAGCTGGGATGGCTAGATGAGCAAAGTTGGAATGACTAAACGAGCGGGGCTGGAATAACTGCCTAAGCAGGGCTAGAATGGCAGACTGAACAGGCGTGGAATGGCCAGATGAACGTGACTGGAAGGGCTAAATAAACAGGGCTGGAATGTTTAGATGAGTAGAGCTGGTTGGGCTAAATGAGCAAAGCTGGAATGGCTAGATGAGTAGATCTGGAATGGCTAAATGGCTAGCTGAGCAAAGTTGAAATGAGGGTCACAGCGTTCCAACTACCATATCGCGTAATCTGGGTGGATCCAGAAGTTCTAGAAGGCTTCTGCATTTAGATCAAGTCAATCAGCATCAGTTCCAGCAAAAAGTGTCCGACAATAAGTCTAAAATCACTTGTAAAAGTCAGACGGCAAAATATGATTGCTTTCCCACAATCCCCACTGTTCCAACTTAAAGTTTAGCTTAAGCTCAAACCCGGCATCTCAGTTTTGACTCTAAGAGTCACCAGCCGTATACCGCTTATTTAGATTAGTTAATTTATTTGCCTTTTTATGACTCTGGTAAAAGTCAGCCAAAACAGATGACCATTCAACTGTCCAGTCACTGGTCAATTCTGACCAAATTTCCATGATTTTGGCCGCTAAACTCAGATGAAAAATTCAGAAATGAGCATAAATTAGCATGAGAATACAGGACCAATAAGAAATGCCAAGTAGCATCAGAATCAGCAGTGAGCAATACACACTTTGTCCGAAATCAATAGAGTTAACACGTTCGAAACCTGCCAGTAAAGTACAGCCCATCGCGCCCCGAACGACTCAGTCTAATTTTTCCACGTCTCGTAGATTTTCTTCAAACCTCTTCCAATGTAAAACTCGGCCAAAACCCCTCTTCAAAACAGTTTAGCCCGCTGTTTGTGCCGTTTGATTTCGCTGCGGTGGTCAGTTTGTTGTGGCGCGTTAGAACGATATAGAGAGACACGCCCGTCGCGGCAAGACCTACCACGCAGCGCGAACGTCGATGGGAATCGATTGTCCAGACGTTCTTCGCGGGTTAGCTGTTCAGAAACGCCGATGGTGGGGAGAGTGAGTAGTAGTCGCTCGTCTCTGGGTCGACGTTCTCGTTTGGTTGTAATCATATGCGGAAGCCATTTGCGATCGATTTGCCGTTCCTTATTGATTGCTAGCTATAGACAGGGTGCTTTGAGAGGCGTGTTAACGTATGGAAAGCTGAGTTGTTTTATTGATGACGTTAAAGAGCAACATGAAGAGATCAAATATTTAAGATGTCTAAAGATGGATCTTTCGAGATATGCGCATGTGCACTCAGGTGATCGTCACGTCCTTCTCCAAGAGGATGTGCTTATACTCGTCTTTAACTCTGATTTCCCTCTCCATCGTGTAGTCACAGACGTACTGGAACACTCGCCAGACTACGCAGAGGGAATACACCTCAAAGGCTATTGCACCTATCTGAAATCGGGAGTCACATCTAAGGAGATGATCTGAAAACTGACCTGAGTCGTAAACCCAATCAACTGATGCGTTTCAAGAGTATCTTTGGTATTAGCACTGTCGAGTAGATCGACGAAAAAGTGGATGACGGCGACTAAGATTGACAGGAAGGAGACGAAGAAGTATGGGATCATGTAGGAGTAGTATTTGATGGAAATGCCTCCGAGGAGAAAGCCGCAACTGGCCATCGTGACCAAGTAGAAGAATATACATCCTGAAATAGTGAAACTGCATGGTTTCCAAGCACGGAGAATATTAAGGACACTGTCAAGTCAGATACCAGCACTGTCTGGCCTATCCGTTTAAGCTCCAAACCGTCCCGGAAATGGTCAACCCCCAGAAACTGTTAAAAAAGCCTGAATGAGATGAAAAGCTCAAAAACAACACCTAAAAGCTCCAGCTCGCGTTCTTTCGCGAGATATGGGATCTAAAGTAGCGGAGGAGCTTCAGATCTGCCTCGAATAGTCAGAAAGGGTTCCTGAAGTCTTAAAGGCGTTTCTGAAGACACAACAAATAATTTTATGCTAACAAAAAAGTCAAATTTTAAAATAAGAACTAACAAAATGTCCCCATTGCGGCCTCATGGTTTACATGTAATCTCATGCACCGGTAAATCCTAGGATGACTAACAAGGAATGTCTACGAAGTGTGCAACGCCAAATAAGCTAAAATCGGACACAAAGGTAAATCCTTACAAGGACAAAACATTCCCGAAACTATAGTGGCTCACGTAAAGTCTGTGACCCAAACGAGCTGTCTGAAAGTCATTGTGTTGCATAGAAAGAGATCCGACGCTTGATTTGTATGGAGAGGGCTTGAGAAGGTCTGCATGCAGTTTTGCAGTTTTCGGACAATTTAATTGTGTCACAGACTCAACGAAAGCCGCTAAGATATCAAGGATTTCTTATCCTTCCGTGGGGTCATCTTGGTACCAAATGTTCATGTAGTTGATATGCATGTAGTTGCATACACCGGCAAAGCCTAGAATGACTAACAAGGAATGTCCACAAAGGGTCCAACACCAAATGAGCTGAAATTGGACGCAAAGGTGAATCCGTAGAATGATATGCCAAGATCCAAAAGGAGCTGTCCGAAAGTCGTCACGTTGCATACAAAAGAGCGATCTGACGCTCGATCTGCATGGGAGAGGACAGTTTGTATGCAACTTCGCAGCTTTTAAACCGCTTGTTTGGGTTACAAACTCATCGAGAGCCGCTAGGATATTAAAAATTTCTTTGCCTTTCATGGGGTCACCTTTGTGCCAAATTTCAGCTCATTTGGCTTTGGGCACTTTGTGTACCTTTTTTTCAACATTCAGTGACCCTCTGGCCGACAAAGGCAATGTTTCTGATTGCCTCAAAATTGCTTTAACAACTTTAAGAATTCAAAAAAACGTAATCTTCTACCACTTAAAGACTTAAGCCATAAATCATCGATTCGTCATCGTGCCGAACGTCATCAAACTGTCGCAAGTGCGACAAACTAAAAACAAGCCTGTGGGAAATCAGCATTTGATTGATTGGAACAAGTGGGAATCGCACCAAACACAGATGACCCCGTAACTGAATCTTCTAAAAACCAACCTACTGCGACGAGTGCCGAAGTGTCCATCAAGCAGACAGAAATCACAAAAACGGTCAGGAGGATCGCCTTGATGACCACGAAGACAACGGCCATTTGCTGCACGTGAAAGGCACCACAGAGTGCGCGGTACTCTTTCCTGTCATCCTAATCAAATGAAGGAATTTGTCAGTTACGGGCGCCGACAATCGGGAGAGAGAACTTACCCTAAACTCGAAGGGGTTAGGCGCCGGCCGGTTTACAAAACAACAGCAGAAGTGGTCAATAAGAATCTCGACACATGGGGGATAATCATTATCCGCCCCACTTCGGGCATCTTCGTTGTGCTCCTCTAATGCTGCTCTTGCAGCTGCTACTGACATGAGAGTTCACACGCAGAAGGTATGGTATTATATATGGCGACAGGCGTTAAAATCTAACAAGACGGACGCCGCGGGCACTGAACTAGTTCGAGATGAGAGCGCGACAACGAGCGCGTAATTAGAATGCACGGTGTGTGTGTGCACGCGCGAATGTGAATGGATGATTGATTTTGGAGAGAAAATTAGCCGAGCTTTTGTAACTCTGTCCGCGATCAGACCAAAGATGAGCACTAATCTGGGTTGTCCTTCAGTGACGTATAGTAAAATGAGCTGTCTGTCTTGGCGTTTTGTAATATTTTCGATCTGATCAAAGCGAGACGAGAAATTTCCGTGTTAAATTTTATGTGCACTTTTGAGGGAGACGATTATGGTCGGGAAGTGGAATTAAGGTCACGGTTGCAATTTTGGGTAATTGAAGGGTTCTTTTGCACGTGGGGATGTGAAACGTTTAGCGGTTTTCAAGTGGCTGGGTTTTGCCAAGCGACCGATATCGCAAGACCGTCTGTTGACGACTTGAGCTCTTCAGTTTTCACCATCTACCTTATCCTTGCCAAAATTGTCTGGTCAGAAACTGGATCTTCGGAAGAGTCCGAGGCCCGTTTAGGCGATTCGAAGTCCAGCGAACAATTCGAGGTCCGAGAAATCTAATTGCCTCTAAGCTGAAACGCTCAAAAACGACATCTAGAAGCTCCAATTCCTCTCGTTTCGCGAGATATGAAACTGGAATCGCGGGGGAGCCTTAGATTGAATTGAGACTTCCAGAGACGGCTCATTAAGTTCTTAGAACCAATTCTGCTCCAAGACCGTCTGTTGACGACGTGAGCTCTTCAGTTTTCACCCTCTAGCTTGTCCTTGCCAAAACTGCCTGGTCAGAAACTGGATCTTCGGAAGAGTCCCGTTTAGGTGATTCGAAGTCCAGCGAACAATTCGAGGTCCAGGCAATCTAAGGCTCATGTACAACACTGTGCAGTCCAAGAGAACTGCTTAACACATGCTCGAATGAGCCGAAACGCTCAAAAACGACATCTAGAAGCTCCAATTCGCCTTGTTTTGCGAGTTACGGAATCTAAAGTAGCAGAGGAGCCTCAGATCCATTTGAATTGAACACTTGGCGAAAGACACTGTGTGTACATGCCTTCTTAGTTTGACTCTTCCAGAGACCTTTGCAAGACACGTTTCACGCGTCAGGCATATCTGAATTGAACACGGAGCTTTGTGAGTCACTCTCTCCATTTCCTCCGCCGTAATGTATTCTGCTACCAAACCAATAAATTGCTATTTTCAACGGCTTGGTGATTTGAAGCTCTTAGGAAAGTAACGTGATACTTTGAAACGCGGTTAAAAAAGCTGAGTTTTAGGCTTCCAAAGACCGTCCTTGAGGTCGCCCGTATAAATCCATTATAGTAATCCTGCACGCATCCTGTAAATTCAATCATCCTGCAAGCGACGACCATACTTCTCATTATGACATCATCATCATCTCCCAGATATCCCACCAAATCCCTAAATTAAACTGCGCAAGAGCCGCTTGCCCACTTAAGGCGGCATGGTGACCCACCACATAGTTGCGTCATTTCCGTGTGTACCAAGCCGTAAGTGACCAGAGATCAGTTGCAAGATGTCCGCATGCTGTGGATTGTGGTCCTTTATTTGCTCTGCTGGGTCCACGCGGGAAGGTTGCGCATGTTAGGGTCGTTGCGGGAGTGGATCTCACTATGTGGGAGTGGAATCAAGAGGGGTTTTACGGGTTTCCTGATAGACTTAGCTGTCCTCGTTAATGTCTGAGGTCCAGACTACTCTATTAGTCTGAGTCTCATGCTTATTTGGAGTTGCTGAGAATCGCGCTGACGAGCATGAAACAGTCTCATGTCCGCGCTGCCAAGGTTCTCGTCGAGTTGCGCTATCTCCACCAGAGGCTCCTACCGCGGGTGTCCTTCCACCAATTCCTGCGGCGGCGGTGTGCGTTGGAAGAAGACGACCACGGAGCAGCAACACAGTCCGCTCACACATCTATTTGTGCATACAGCGCCCGGCATAGTACAGGCGACTCTTGGGGCCGTCGGCGCGAGTCAATCCAAACTTGCGCTCTTCTTGTCATGCGCCATTTCCATTTTATCGTCTTTGCTTTTGCTTCTGTTGCTGCCGGTGCAACGAAGAAGTCCATTTACGTTGCTCGCCGCCGCGCTCCTTGTGACGATGGCGGTGGTGTTGAAGACAGAGGCGGCGGACAGCGGCGATGTGGCATGATCCCCTGCCTCTTGATGCTGCTGCGGCCACTGCTGTGCAGCTACTGCCCTCTGTGGCGGCTATTATTAACATCTGATTCGCTCTCTTTAGCCACGACGCAATTGTAGTCATCCATGTTCCCGTTCTGTAAACGTGCGCCTTCGTCTCGTGGTCGGCGACATTGTCGGCGCTGCCATCGCGAAGTTTCTCGACGTTTCTGCCTGTGTCTGTGCGTAGAATTCGCGACAAAATATGCGTGTTTTCCGCTTTCAAGGAACTACGAAAATGCGGCTTTATGAGGATCATCTGCATAAATCTTGCGGACGTGATCCACGTGGAGTGCCACGCGCAGTGACGACTTTTCCAAGACTTGTTTACAGTTTCATTTTATGTTCATGTTTATCGCTTTTCAAGTCATGCGTTCAAGGCGCCTCGTGGCGGCTCACTGACCGAAGTTTGTGGGGAGGTTCATGTTTACTCATGTCGGCACCAAAGATGTTTACTTCGAGGTTCTTGATTAGCTTGCAAATATCGCCAATTCGTATTCTGGAAACGCCTATTTTGGGGTCGAAACTAGCCTGGTTTTGTAGCTGGAATCATGTCGCGGCTTTTGGGGACATAATCGATATTCATATGGTGCTCAAAAGTGACGGTTTTGAAGGTAAACATAGTCATTCTGCCGTGTGCCTAAAGCGAAGTTTGACTTTTACCGCTAACATTGACCTTGTGACTATGTAATCGTGTCTTGAGGCGTGTTTTAAGATTGCGATTTGAGACCTCGAGCCTAATATTAGGTCGTGTCCTGTAGTCCGTCTAAATTTTGAGACCCGATTTCAGGTATCATGGCCGACCAAAAGCCACTCTTAGGCGAGGAGGTAACAGTAACATCGGCTCCTCGCTTCTCGGAGCCAGGTACCCCAACTTCGACCGCCAGCGGAGTCACCGGCGACGACTCACGTCTCACCGAAGAGGACATTTTCATGATGAAGAATCTGCGAAACAACCGCTCGTTCGCCACCAGCGAAATGGCCGAACAGTCGGTGATGTCAGTTGCAGACTCGGCGTCCAATTTCGGCGATCATGTGACTGAGCAGGACGTCGTCGACCACGAGAACTTCGACGGACCGGTGATGAAGACAAATGGGTCTGATGGCGCTAAGGAGATGCCGCTTCAGGATAGGGTTCGTTACAGTATTCTCAGAACCTAGCTTAACGTAACCCAAAGCACTTAAGCCTACTACGTCGACAGCTTAAGTCCCAAAGTGTTGACGTCTTCAGTCGTTCCCAAACCCTAAAAATAGCACAAAAAATGTAAATCAAGCTTGACATTCAGAAATGTCGTCGACTCTGTCGTCAAGTCGTTAGTTCATGTGACGCGTTTCTGAGGCAAAGTACAGACAGGCACTTAACCTTTAAGCACTTGGACATTCGGTCTAAGTAAAAACCCAAAAATCGAGCAAAAAACTAGGGAAAATGCGGTGTTCTATGGTCCGAAGTGTTGTTTACAATGTTGTTGACTTGAGTTTCGCATTCACACTTGACGTCAAGTCAAGTTCCCGCGACATCTCTATACGTTTACCAAAAACAGGATTTTGAGGCTGGGATTTTAACCTAAATTTTAAAATTTTGGTTTTGCCCGATTTAGGCACTTTTCAGACTCCTGAAACCAAGCCTACCTGTCTCGAAATTTCGATAAGCCTGCACCCTTCAAGCCTGCGAAGTGCAGGCTGTAACCAAATTCCCAAATCTGTCAATTTCCTTCACTCCTCCTCCCTAACACGCGTTTATTCAGCTTGCGCCCTACTCGTCGCCCAGTGATGTGGATCCCCCAGTACCGTCACGACCGTGCGATCGTCTCACAGACGCCGATATTTTCTACATGAAAGGTCTGCGAAAGCAGCTCTCGGCGAGCGAGATGGCTGACGCATCGGTTCTGTCTGTGGCGGACTCTGCATCCAACTTCGAGGAACATGTCCAGGAAAGAGATGCTGCCGAGGCCGAGGCCGAGGAGGAGGATCAGTATAGTGAGAGCGAAAGTGACGATCAGGTTGGTTCTAGGTTCTAGCTTTGAGCTTAAATAAGCAGTCCAGGATCCAAGACACGACCCACCAGTTTTTAGCTAAATCCGCCTTAGCTTAAAGCGTCCTTTTTACGAGTGATCGCATCGCTCTGAGCGAAATTAAGATAACCCAGATTCTGATTTCCTGTCTACCAAAATTACCTAAATCTTAAGAACCTGAAATGACCATGGGGAGTCGCCCCTCTACTGTAAGATAACCCAGCCTTCCCAAAATGACCCAAAACTCAACTGAACTTTTCAGCCCATTATCGCGAATGGATTCGCCTTTGGCCGAAACCGTATCGAGAACCCAGACCTGCCTAAAGATACCGTAGTCGAACTTAACTATTCGTTCGACCCAGAAACGACTCCTCCCGGAGAGGATCCAGAAGCTTACACTGCTGCTTTCCGACAGGCTAAGGTGTACCTCGTCGGAACCGCACATTTCAGCCCGGAAAGCCAAAAGGACGTTCTGAAGACTATCCGTGTCACGCAGCCTGACATCGTCATGGTGGAACTGTGCCCGGCACGGATTTCCATTCTGCAGTTGGATGAAAAGAGTCTTTTGGAGGAGGCACAGAATATTACGCTGGAGAAGATGAAGCAGGTTGTCAAGCAGGTACGAACATTTGAATCTTAGACCGGTAATAGTCGTCCTCATTCGGATATCTGACTGATGAAGTCGGTAGCTCAATTCAGACCCAAGTTAGCTCACTGTCTTGACCCACTTTGTTCAGAGCGGCTTGATCCAAGGCATCCTGCACATTCTCCTCCTCACCACCTCCGCCAACATCACGAAGAAGCTGGGAATGGCGCCCGGAGGCGAATTCCGCGCTGCCCATCAGGGAACTCTACATATCGACTCGTGCCGCCTGATCCTCGGTGATCGTCCCCTCGCAGTCACCCTCTCGCGAGCTCTGCACTCGCTCAGCATCTTCCAGAAGATCCGTCTCTTCTTCCACATTCTCCGCAGCAACAGCGACGAAATCACGCAAGAAGACGTCGAGAACTGCAAGAAGAAGGACCTCCTCGAGGAGCTCCTCAAGGAGATGTCTGGAGAATTCCCGCAGCTTTCGAAGATTTTCGTGGATGAGCGTGATCAATACATGACCAACACTCTCCACACGCTGATCCGGAATAACACGATCCAGAAGAGGGCAACGTGGAAGATGCTCAACGACCCCACCGGTAAGTTTGGACCTTGCTCCGTGCCCATTTCATCCGCACCCATTTCAGTTCCCTACCAACCAGTGACGATCGTGGCTGTCGTCGGAATCGGCCATATGCCGGGAATCATGAACAATTGGAACCAGCGGGTTAACATTATGGATCTTATCAGGTACGACTGACTCGGATTACGGTATTTCTAAATACTCCGTATTTCAGCGTTCCGCCACCGTCGAAAACTGGTTACTACATCAAGCAGACGTTCAAAGCGGTCACTTGGAGCGTAACGGCCTATGCCGCCTACCGTATCGGATCTATCATCTACCGACAGATCCGTCCTTGATTGCTTTAATCATCACAGGCTTGATTGTCCAGATCGGGTTAAAAATGTTATTTACGAAGCAAAATATTATTTTATTCGTTTTGAAACCAAAACCTTGTATCACATTCTTCGGGCTTCTTCTACTAGACATGTAACGATCTTCCAAAAGTGAGAAATCAACTTATCGTTGCCAATTGACCTTTGGTTAATTTATACATTGAAATAAAGAAATTCCGAAGTCATATTTTCCAGGCACAACCCATACCCAAGCGGCATAGCCAGTGGTATCATCCTCGCGTGCCCCGAGACGTTCTCAGGACCCATTTTGGGTCTAATCGCGGCAATTACGAAACATGTATATGAGCAAAAACGGAAACAACATCATTGATAAAGATGAAAAATAAATCCTAGACACTGCCAATCTACATATCGGACACACACGCCTCACTGGTCCTTCTTCTCTTCCACAGCAGCGGCTTCTTCAGTGGGCTTGTGTTTGAGATTCTTCTTGCACTCCTGGTACAGGTTGTTGAGATCAAAGTCGAAAATGCAGTTCTCCACGGAGAACACAAATGGAATCGCGCGGCCGCTCTTGTTGATCAGCGGACGTCGGCGAATCTCCTTGCCGTCGGTTCCAAAGACAGAGATCGTGGGCAGCTGGCGACTGCTGGGATGCGTGTTGATGCGGAATCGCTCGGCTTCCTTCGGGTACTTGCCGACATCGAGCTTTCCGAACTTCAGGTTGGGGAGAGTGAACTTCTCGCTGAGCTCGGCGAACACGGGAGTCGTGTGGCGGCACTCGGGAGACCACGTGGTGTAGAACTGAAAGGAGACGGATTATATAAATACGTCAGAGTTGACAGAACTGAGTACAAAGCGGGCATGTTATTCGGCGAAGCTCTGTTATCAGCAGACCCGAATCTAAATCCCTAAAATCCCCAGAACTTAAATCTAGATCCCTAAAATTCCCAGAGCAATAACGTAGCAAAAATTAAGGACAAATCGGCCGCCTGATTCGGCGTAAATCTGCTATCAACAGACCACGATACGACTTCCAAAGTACCCAGAAATTGCACCGCAATGTTTCAAAAAATGGAGATGAAGCGGTCACAAAAAGTAGCCTACAACTCTCGAAAGTATCATGTCCAATCCGCCCATTTTTAGCATCACAATCACGTGCGAACATGCCAAAAATTCACATGAACCTCCACTCTTAAAGCGCCCAATTCCGCCCTCAAAAAACGAAATAATTACCTGAATAACCCAGCGAGTACGGCTGGGCTTCTGAAGCTCCTTGAGCAACGCATCGCCTTGGAAATAGATGACACGTTCAGGTCCCTTATAAGCGGGCTCAGGGAAGATCACGGTGACGATCACGGATAGCAGCACGTAAGCTGTGCCGACGAGAGGATCCGCCCGGAGAAACAGGAACGTTGAGGCAATCTTCGCGAACAGGAAGACGTTGGACAGGTAATGCAGCCAGTTCGTCGCCTTGCGGTTCTTCCAGATGATGATAACGGCCAAGAAGATGAGGATTTCATGCTCACGGGAGTCGATGCCACATTCCGTTCCTTCGGGGTAGATGAATTCGCATAATCCGACGACGCCCTTCGTTAACGGGAACAGGAGACATAGGACGATGTTGAGCAGGTAGTGTCCGTTAAGGATGTGCTTGACCTCGGCCAAGTTCGGGAGGATCATCCTGAAAATAGGCACGAAATGAAACAACAAATCAAAGACATGGAAAAAAGCAAAAAAATCGCGAAAATTGGCAAATTCGATCAGCAAAAATCACGGCTGCGCGCACCGTCGGCATCGACTGACAGGAATGACGGAAACAGGATCATTTACGTCGTAAAACCACAATAAAAAGGTATTTTTAGCCTGCATCCGACGTTCCCCGTCTTGGATCAAACCGCCGCTGTCAGCCAAGACTGCGATCGGCTTCACTTTCAACCCAGAACGGGAAAGTCGATGCGACGAGTTCGAGCAGGCTTTTCGTGTTGGGACCTTTGGAGATGGCCGGGGTGATTTGGCAACTTCTGGCTTGGTCACATGAGCTTCAGATGAAGCCTACGGAACGCCAATCAGGCTGACATAGGATTCTGATAGTTGGGAGAGCATGTCCAAAGGTTCAGAAAGCCCAAAATACAGCAATTCGCTGGGGTTCACGAGCTCTTACGAGGGTGAGCATCTCGGACGTCCATCTCGGGTTACGGTAGCAGTTTCATGAGGTGTCAAGGCTTTTGTGTGAATCTTGGCACTCTGGGTCATGTTTATGTGTGTGCTGGGCGCACGGGAACCCATTTTTCGTCATTTGTTAGAGTAGGATTGACGGCGAGCCACAAGTCAGCGGAAACTCAGCGCATGTGTCGATTTTAGGGTATTGAGGTTTCCGTGGACTCTTTCAGGTCAACTTTGTAAACAAGCCGACTTTTACGAATGTCATACCAACCCTGGAGATTATTAAAACCGTTCTCAACGTGCCCAATACCTGATAGTCTCTCCTGCACAGGTCTCAGGGTCGCCATTCAGCCGCATGCTGACTTTTGACACGAAAATCGGGACGTCTGTTTTTGCGGGAAAGTCAGAATTGTGTGCTCAATTGAACCTGCTCCGCCAAATCCGTCATCTTCTTCCTCTTTTGGCTTGGGTCACATTTTCGAAAATGCTCCTCGATCAATCTATTGAAGCTTCCTAGTCGTTTGATCCACCGTTACCCGCGCCGATCTTCCGTTTCCTGATTCTGTCTGTCTTTAAACAACCGAGTCGTTTTCAGGAAACCATGCTTTACACTCGTCAGTACGAGATTGTCCCCATTCCTGGCCGAGAATGCCTCCAGCGTAACTTTGCTGATTACCTGAAGCATGGATACCGCATTGGCAAGGAGAAGTTCAGCTTCCGTCGGGTGAGCTAAAACTCGTTCTCAGGCTCCATTTCATCGTTTCCCATTTCTAGCTTACTCTGAACGAACGCTTCACCCTGATGCATCGAGGCTTCACCCTCCGCTCCGTCGTTCCTGAGCCTTCGAC
>KN167535.1:23085-38601 GCA_000757745.1 Steinernema scapterisci
GAATAAACTGCGCATTTAAGGATTCCGCTCGTGACTACTTGTGCTAATCGGATGACGCCGAGTGGCGTCCGTTGACGTACGCCCCAATGTATGACTTCCTGGAAATTTACAACTTTTTTACGATTGAATATCGTGTGGCTTCCCTGGAAACATCCAACTCATTTGCAGCCAAATATGCCGTCCTTGGAGCCTTTGTGACCAAACACGTGGGCACGAGGGAATATTGAAACGCTGGGATCAACACGCGAATTCGTATTCCGCGCTGACGTCGCCGCTCAACTGGGTCCTTCCACTTCCCCGTCGCCTCTGTGGACACCTATTGTTCGCTTCGTTCCCTTGGAACTTTGGTTTTTCTCCTTTCTGATTGCATTCCTTTTTAATTTGTTTTGGCTCTTAATTGCTGCCCGGCTCCCGGGACCATCACACGACGGCCTCGTGCCTATTATGGCTTAAAATACCCAGAAAACCAGAATTCTCCCCCGCCTAATCTTTATCCTTTTCTCTCTGTTTTCATCTTCCATTCCCTTTCAGTCTTTACCGTAACCCGTCTTTGCAACTGGGAGCGTCGTTTTTGCGTTTCAACTCCGTCCCGATTGTCTTAAAAACAGAAATTATGCCAATTCATGCGCGGGATGACACATCCGATCGGCCAATTGAGGTTCAGTGCAAAACGAAGATAAATGTTGGATGATGGCCGAATTAGAAGGAAATTTGTTTTGACGGCGGATGCCCGCGAAAATCGCTGGATTTAGAGGTTTTCGGTTTCTTGAGAAAACAACTTTCTCGAGTGTCCGTAATTGGCGTTTTGGCGTTTCGAGTCGGACGTTCTTGGAACAGATTGAACTCGAACAACTTCAATTTGGAGGAGAGCAAACAGAAATCATCTGCGTCATGGAAAGTATAGGGGGAGGCAAGTTAGGGCAAAGATGTGGGATGAATGAGCAGCTGTAGTGGAACTCTTGTTTGGGTTTCACTTGGTCAAGATTGAGTGGACATCAGCGTGACGACCTTGTAAAGTGCAAACCTAAGCGTTCCGTTCAACGGATCAGAGAGGATTAGCGGAGGTAAGATCCAAAGGTCTTCAAGGGAACGGGATTAGAACCGGTGAAAAGCGTGAAAAGGCTTTGCCAAGTCCACGTTTTTGTTACCCCACGGAAACCAAAGATTCTTAAAACGGAATTTCAGAGCTTCTGTTGTCCTTTGTCTGCAAACTCATTCCAGCGCAACTCACTCCCTATTTTCTCCCAACTTCTTTTCGATGTCCGAATTCAGACTCTAACTCTACTTCAAAACGCACCTGTTTGTGCACCACCTCAAACTTGTATCCCCGTGGAGACCTACGTCATGCCAGACTCATTCCATGCAAACATGTCCTATTAGCCCGCACCTCGTTCCAACGTTTCCTCTCTTGTTTGTATGATTTGCTACAAACGCGGAAATTGTGCGCCGTTCGGCATTTCGAATGTAACTACGCTTGTTGTTTGGGTTTACGCGTGTGGGAATGCAGACCCGGATTTGGAGGCGCCTGAGAAGGGAATCTGTCTGAGCGTGAGCAACGTGAGAATAACATGGTTAAATAAAAGAGATCTTAGATTTCCGTGAAATCGCGGTTACGAGGTTACGCTTTATAAAGAGGTTACGGTATTTTCGGATTGAAGGTCTTCGCTACGTGAATCCGGTTATGGTTAACATCTCCCTTGCCGCAATCTTAATCGTCGAAGCTTTTGGGATACGGTAGCGCTCAAGGATTACACTGCTTTAACACGTGCAAACCGAAAAGGTCATCTGAAAGCGAGGATCAGGAACAAAAGTCTCCGCGCAAAACTAATGAGTTTCAAGGAATTTCATTCTTTTGAAACTCGTTCCGGAAATCGCTCTTAAAGATTAATCGAAATTAGTGTAGGCAGTCTTTTGTCCAGAGTCGATTTCCAGAATCGCGGAATAACTCACACCAAACAGCGTTTAGCGATAACGCCAAGAGGCATATAATCAACTTGGAAATCTAAGAATATCTGCTTTTAAATGTTCGGAAATGTTAGTGTTTGGCCGTTTTATTAATTAAGACGTTTTTAGAGCCGACTTTGGTTTTTGGTTCCAGAGACGCCGACGGTGCCAGACGTACAAAAAGCCTTTTATGGTCTGAACTTTAATGATTTCGCGGCGCAAAGGGCATCTAATCTGGGAAAAGATTAGAGTGCTAAAATCACCGTTCCGTCTGGACCTTTCGGGCAAAAAACGCTTAATTAAATTAACGTCCATTTCATTTTGATGTTCTTAATGGATTTCCCGTGACGAGTCTCAAGCACGTGCCGGAACGTTGGACGTGGAGATCGTAAAGGGCAAAAGTGGGCTAAACGTGCACTTACCTAAGAACTTGAAATTGAAGCTTCCAAGCCTTCCTTCCTCTCATAATGAAACGCAAAATAAAACCGTCGACGTCAGCGCGGACGTCAGCAGCAGCTTCCTCCAGACTACGGTAGTGCCCTTGACTCATAGATCCGGAATAATCCTCCGGTTTCGCGCTGATTCCGCTTGAACTCTGGGTGTTTTCCCACACCGCGAAAACAATCCCAGAAGCGAAGTTCGAGAAGCGGAGATCATGACACTATTAACTCTGACGCCGTTTCTGAGCGAGTGTTACGGTGGGATTCTGAAAAAGACGCTGGAAACGTGTTTTGCTTCTTGGTGCAACGTGGACAGACGCTTTTGGGGATGACTTGTCGTGGGAGGGTCGGGGGTTATTCAGGGAAAGTCTTAGCAAGAATTGCAGCGACATCCCTAAGCTCAAAAGCTGAATTCAAGGAAAAGTATGACTGAGATTCCTTCTTGTTCAATGACGCCACTTCCCAGACCAAGAAAGAGGTTCTCAAGAACCCAAAGTGGATATTTAACCGGGTAATCCAATCTCTCCTCTCACTTCGGTAAAGTGTTTATGTGCTCCACTGCTACTTGTGGTGTTTATCGCCGTTTTGCCCACTTTTGGCTGTTTTGGAATTGTGACCTTACGACGAAACATTCCCGTCTCGAAACCTTAGGAAACGTGACTCAAACAATTCAGGTGTATCCATTCCAAACACCTGGAATTCATAGAACCTTAGGTAAATCACTGACTCTCGGTCTTTCACCTTGAGTTTCCCAGAACCCATATGTCTGGACACTGAATTATTAACCCCAGGCAGATAGTTTAGTGCTCCCAGGAACAAAGTCCCGTCACTCTCTCTCTCTCCAATCGAATTCCGATTTCAACGCTTCGCTGCCTCTGAATCCCAAACGCTTTTGTCCTTTCCGGGTCGACGCTCCCCGATCGGATCTCCGTTTCTGGCCTTTCGCTCGTCGTCATGTGAACCACGAATCGCCTCAAAAGACACAATCCAAAGACTACGAAAACGTTCTCGGCTTCCGTTTCAAGAGAATATGGGCGGCCACAAAGTGACGTTTGCACTTTGAGTTCCTGTCCTTTTTGGGATTGAACGGGAGGGCTTCTCAATTACTAATGACTCTTACCTCGACGCCATTTTTTGAGTTCACCTGTCATTCGCCCGAAGCCCGAAACCTGCAGAAATTGTTTTAGTCTAGACTCCCGGGTCTAGATCACGTGTTGAAGGTGCTGCGAGTGGCTAAAACTGTTAATGCGATAATCTCCGCCCCATTTCGTCTCCTTATTCCAGGGTCACGGGCGAGATTCCACTCATTAGTGCTGATAGGGAGGGTCGAAGAAAGCGGTTCTCCTCTTCTGGCTGTTCTTCGCGCTTCGAATCTTCGGAGAACGTGGTCTTTATTAATCGAGTGGGCCTGTTTTGAGTCGGTCCCAAACTTTTCATTGTTTTTTGTTTTATTCGATGAGTGCCGGGCCGGTAACAAATTTCCCATTTAACCTGTCAAATCTTGGAAAAGTGGCTGGGACAGAAGAGGGATTTTCGGCTGTTCTGAAACAGTTCAAGAATCGCTGATCGCACTTCCTTAATTTCTCGGTTTTGCCTTCAAATTCAAACGACAAAACAAGTCTTTTCTGGGAACTCTCTCAATTAAACAAATCTCATGTGTCCTCATTCAAAGATGCCCATTTCAGCCTCTGTGTACCGTAGGTAGCGAGCCTGTGGGTGGGTGGCTGGGAACACGTTATTCAGGCAGACGGAAAACAACGCAGCAACTTGCTATTATCGGCGCAAAACAGCGAATTCGCGCGGTTGAAACAAAAAGAAACAATGTCGTCACTTCGGTTCTGCGTGTGTCCGGAAACGGTTTTACGTAGGATCCATCCTACTTAAGAAGGCTTCTGGGTGTTTCGGGTATCAATGATTAGATTCGATTTTATCCAGAGATCTCGGTGATTTAGGACCGAGGCAAGTTTTAGAGCCTCTCGCGTCCTCGCGAATCTAACAACCGCCTATTTCGGGAACATAGCGCGTTGTGTGGCTTTGTCCCTGAGGACAATCCAATTACAAACGCTCCTCCGTGTAAACGCGCATGTTTCAGCTTCAGATTCACTTGGAGTTGTCCTGGACTCGCGAGTGTCTCGGTTTCTTACTTCCATATTTGTTTTCGGACTCCACATGCTCAATTATTTACCGTAACCTTGAAAAACACGTGTCCGCCGCCTATTTTTATTGTCTAATCGTTTTACTCCCTTGAAGTGTGACCAATTAATGCAATTACCATATCCCTCCCACTTCTGCTTTCAGTCCACTTCTTCAAACGCTCAAAACACCATCGCCATTCTCGTCGAGATGAACACCTCGCTCCTCGCCGCCCTCGCGCTTCTTGTCGCCGTGAGCCTCGCGGCTCCCTCCAAGGACATCCGCGATTCGGACAGTAAGTAGGCATTCGGGTTCTTGCCCTAATTCGCATTCTTTCAGTGGTCAGCAAGCGCTCAAATTCGAATGTCCTTCAGGACATCCTCGCCCAGATCGGCCATCTGACAAAGGACACCCCGAACGGGTTCACGACCGGAGACGCCGCCATCGGTAGGTTGCTGGGAGAAGGCGAGGCTGGGGAGAGCTCGAGGGGAACCGACCGGCCGAGGGGCCGACAGGGAAGTCGAATGGGGAGCTCTTGTCTGCGAGACAATGGCCAATCGTTGTCTGGACTCCCATTGTTCACCTCTCGCAGTAAAGAGATCGGTTGGTTTCGAGCGTCCTGAATTACGCACTGACGTGAGGGTTACGGTAGCCGGGCTTCCCTTCCACAAGATCGTTTTGTGCTTTTGGACTCAACTAATGAAGCGTGTTTCAGATGAGCAGTCGAGGTACTTCGGCGAGATCTTGGACGAGTACCGCAAGAAGTACGGATACCCCCGCATGGAGCCCCGTCAGTCGTACTATTGAAACGCATTCTCCTAACTTAAATCTTGTTATCGCGTATTCATTTTGTGTGTGTGAAATGCAAATATTTAACTAAATAATAATTAACTCAGGAGAGACAGATTGAAGATGCTAATGACATAGGTTGTGGATAGATTGAACAAGAAGAGATCTGAAAACAGCGAGCAAGAGCAGCGGGTATTGGGGTTTGAAGCCGGTTAGTTCGGGCGGACGCCCAGAGACTGTTCGAGTTCAGCCCGTTTCTGCTGGACCTTGTTGTAGATGTACCGGTACACGCCTTCCTGGACGGTCGGCTGGTAGTAGCAATCGGCCTGGCGCTCGTATTCGGCTTCGACTGCGGATTCAGTCATGGTCTGAAAAAGAGGAATTAATATCTGGATTACGGTAGTCCCAGGAGAACATTAAAATAATCCAGCAAAGCCTTACCTTCAAGTCCTTGCTCTGCGACATAAGCCACTTGTCGATGAATGCATGCGGATTATCAGCGAACCCAGCGTAGAAGTCGCGCTTGATCTTCACGTCGTTGATCTGTTCAACGATCTCGCCGATCTTGATGTCCAGCGCCTGCAGGTCTTGGACCTGCTGCTGTTGGGGCACGCCGGGATACATGAACGCGCTCATCGCGGTTTTGACCGGATCGTCCATCTCCACTTCGATGTCGTAGCACGCCGTGTTCTTCTCGTTGTTCGGACTGTGCTGGATCGTGTGGGTCAGGACGAGAGGATCCGGCTGGTGGAGGAATCCTTGAAGACGCTGGGGAATTTCCATGAAGCGCATGCGCTTGGTGCCGAAGATCTGCTCGAGAAATGCGTCGTTGATGATGTTGTCCCGATCAACGGGGTCCTGGAACACATTTTTTAGAACGACGGTACAAAAGTCAGATCTCTGTGGCTATTGAAGACCGACCGCACAGGTAAGCTAGGAATGCCAGAAATGGGTTACGTCAAAAGGATGTCTGTCTGAATCACAGCGTCTGGTTGGTCTCTTTACCGACTCATGTGTTTCAGACCATCAGTTTCGATCAATCAGATGTTTCAGACATGTCTCATGTCTATTTGCATCGCCGATTCTATGCTCATTCTGATCGAACGTTTGCGGTATGAGCGGTCGGCCGTCAACTCGAATTGATTTACAGAATGACTCCCAAGAATTTACCTGAAGCTTATGCGTCTTGATGTACTGCCAGAGCGCTTCAATAATCTTCGGACGCGTCTCGCTGGCGATTCCGAGAAGTTTAGCCAGACGAGGATGAAGCTTGAACTTCATTGGCTGGTAGTCCAGCAGCAGAAGAATCGTGCACTTGACGTCTTTGTCTCCCGGGCGTTTCACCTGTAATCGGAACGTTAGAAATGCATGGCTGACCACCGATACCAACCTGGAATCCGTCGGTTTCATTGGTCTGAGGAGTACGATGCCACTCGACCAAGTGGTTGTCAGGGCCATAGATGTCTTTGTCCAACTCGATGACCAAGCTCTTGAAGAACGAGCTGAATTTGCGCTTCGGAACGTTTCGGTTGGTCGAAGGGTTCGGCGCTGGTGGAGGGGCAGCAGGAGTCCCCGGACCGTTTCCTTGGCCTCCTTGTTCATCGATGAGACGACCTTCGACGCGCAGTTCCCACATTGGGACAACCCCTTCCTCTCCCTCTCGCTGCAACGAATTAAATGTTAAATCGGAAATTCCAGATGTTCTTGGTACCTCAGGAGCATGTCCGGCGATGAAGGTGTGCGAGATGTAAATCCTGAGTTTTCTTTTGACCTTTTGAGGCCGCTTTATAGCTTCTTGAATTTCCAGCTTCTTGCGTGTGATCGTGGCGTCCAGCTTCTGTTCGTACGACAGGAGATCCATGTAAGCGTCCGACTCCGGGATCAATTCTCGGAGCTAAACAAAAGAAGATTTTAAAAGAACTTTAAACCGATTGACTTACGTTAGCCGAGATAACTTTATCGGCGTAGCGCTTCCGTTTCTTCATCGCATTCTGCTGCCTGGATTGATGCGACTGGGGTGGCGCCATCATTTGCGGTCCTCCGGGATGACCTCCAGTGAAGACGCGCCGTTGAGCTGACATCGGCGGTGCCTGGTGGACGTAGCGGACCTGTTGAGGAGTGCCAGCCGCTCCAGGATGCGGGGCAACATTGCCCATAGGGCCGGGTGGTCCCATCCGGTTCATTGTTTACGACCACCTGAAAGCAGATTATGTTATTAGGAACATCTCTTAGCGTTTTATGAGAGTTAAGCCAAGGATCACGCGCGGAAATCTCTCGAATCTCCTCCGTACAAATGAAAGTTCTTATATGCTTCCTTTCAAAAAGAATGTTTACAAAATGGTCATAAAGTATCTTGTGACGCGGGAAGCCTATGAAGCAATGCGCGTTATCAGTAGCCGGTAACACTTAAATGGAAGATTATGGCATCTTTTCCGCGGCACGACACGTTCTCCTATGGCAGCATCGCTTCCTTCCACTGCCAAACAAGCGCCAACCGCATTTTCATCTCTTCGAAAAGTTTTGAAGGCAACCCGAAGCGCGAACCTGAAAGACTGGCGATAAAGAGTGACCTGGCGTGAGGCGTTATCAGCGCTGCTGTACACGTTCTCTCGTCAGTCATGGACAAAGTGGCCGAGGACGGCTCCGACGCGCCGATACAAAAGCGGGCGCAGGACAACAAAAACGCGCTCTCGCCGCTTCTTCTTCTTCCTCGGATCGATCGGCGTTCACGACAACAAAGTTCGCGCGCGATCGTGAAACCAAAGCAAACGAACACGAGGGGTTTCCAAGAGCCTTGGAAAGCGTGGCGGGAACCTTTCGTAATATGTAAGCCCAATGTCTAGACCAAGTTCAGACATAAAACGGGCCAACAAGCCTCATTTTGACCCTCACTGACAGGTGTTGCCGGTCGACTCCTGCGATGCGTTCCGTGGCTGCAAAACGCGTTTTCCGCTCCGCGATTTTTGTGCTCTGGTCTTTCTCCTTTTTATCTCTGTTTGCAATCCTTCATGGCAACTTTTTTATTTTCCGCGTGTTTAGTATGGCTTATTGTTATGATGACATACTTGAATCGGGCTAATGAGTTGCGTTGAAATCCGAATTTCTTTGTTGTCATCGTGGGTTCGGTGCGTCTTCGGCGCACTCGCCAAGCGGCTATCGATCAGCGCGCCACCCTGCTCGCCTGGACTCTCTGCTCGCTCGTGCACTATTCCTCGCGCTTTCTGCTCTCGACGCACCCCTAACAACGTTCTCTGCAGGTCTCCCCGACAACCGCCGACCGCGACGAACGCGTGGAGAGGCAGCACCAGAGCAGCACTCAAACCGTCGAAAGCGTTGCCCGACGACCGGTCGCGGCTCCCTGGCGGCGTTTTCCATCATTTCAGGCTCCTACTGGACGGTCTACCGAAACTACAACTGAAGCCCATCTACGCAGCTCCAACTCTACGCGGATCCCACGTAAGTTTGATTTCAACCTTTCCCGTTTTTCCAGGTTCTTTCCTTGTGCTCACATTATGCTTCACCGTTTGATAAACCTTGTAAGCGTAAAATAGAGCGAGATTGGTGCGTTGAAAGACAGAACTCGGTTGGCGTTTTCCATGTTCACACCTCGGTCGTCTCCGTGTTTCCTCCTATCTCTCTCTCTCGTTCGTCGACAACGCAGCCAAGACCAGCACCGCATCGCCTCGCTTTTAGCCTGTATTCGCGTTATTTCGATATCGATGGCGACGAGTAGGACCTGATTCAGTTGCTGGCGACACCGCTGACGCGTGCTCTCGTTTCATCGCAACGTATGGGTACTCGGTGGTTCCATGTTATCTTTCCCGATGTAATAAAATGGAATATTGACGGTCATGCAAAGGTCGAAGATTCTCGTTGGCTTAGGTTGTTTGTGTCCTCTTTCCATTCCACTCGTCGATGCTTTGTTCTTAATTTCTTTTGTTGGCCGTCTTTCGATCGGTCGTCTTTTGGTTTCACTTTTAGCGGAAGGCAGTACGGTTTTTGTTTTATTGGTTCGTCGGTCCTAGAGAAGCTGTCGTTTGGGAACGGGAAGCCAAATAAAATGCTGACCGAACGGCGAAGCCTTTCTTGGGACGACAAAAACCAATGCGCGGAGAGAAATTAAGGATTTTGTGCGCATAAAAGCCGCACAGATTTTGGAATCCGGCGAGCGCCAGGCGATGCGAAAACGAGTTTAGATTGTTTGCTCGGCTGACCGATTCTCTAGCCGACAATAGAAGACCGCCACGCAGCTCTTGTCACGTCCTAACGTCCTAGCTTCGCTCGCGATTTTAACTTGTATACCGAACTCGAGGAGTTTTGGAAACTAGGGTTGGTTTTGCAGCGATGTACAGTAATCTATGCGCGGAGCCTAACCGCGCATTACTTAAATTCCCATGATCGCTTTATTTGTGTGCATTGTGTCTTTTCCCGGGTTCAAAAATCGATTTTCGTGCTTGTAGGGGCTAGAATAAGCTCCACGTCATTCTTCCTGCGTGTTTGTTGATTGATTCCGATCGTTCTGACGTGTTTTAGTTACATTTGCTTGGTTTGCTGTCGAAAGCGATATTCCCATTTTCTCCGTGACTCGCGATACGCGAACGTGCGTTGCATAAACGTGCTAACTTTCTGACTTCATTCCAGATTTTTTTCCACAACGGACACATCAAGCACCATGGCTAACGATGTGGTTCGTGACTTCAAGTAAGTTTCGCTCTTTCCTCAGTCCAGTTCTAATCTATATCCATTTCAGGAGGACACTCTTGGAGTTGAATCGAAATGACAAGCCGACGATCAACCTGCTGACCATGCTGGCTGAAGACTACGTTAGCCATGCTCCGCAGATCGTCAGCGTCATTGAGAATAGGCTTGTTGATGTGCCGAACCCCACGCTGAAACTGACGATTCTTTATGTCGCCGACTCAGTGTTAAAGAATGTCCAGGGCACATCAGTATACAAGGAGCTGTTCGCGAAGGTCATCGTCAAGATGTTCGTGCATGTCTTTCAACGGGTAAGGCCAGGTTTCGTTTTTCTGTTTTTTCGCACTATATTTCGTTTAAATAAATTCTGGGATGTTCGGCATTGTGAGGCATAAAATATGGATGGGAATATTGTGGGACTCGGCTAAGGATCGTGTTTTGCAGAGTGATGAGAAACAACGCGCTCAGCTTTTCCGTCTTCGCGGCACGTGGAAGGACATCTTCCCTCGTGCGAAGCTCTACGAATTGGACATCAAAACCCGTGAGGTCGACGCCAACTGGCCCGTGGACAACTCGCAGCTCTCCGGCTCGTTGTCCTCCACCAACTCGAAGTCGGCCGCTCCCCAGAAGCCCAAACCTTCTGCTGCTCCAGCTGCTGCTACCACAGATCACTCCGGCGTTCACGTAAACCCGAAGTTCATCGGAAGCCGTCCCACCACCTCACAGGCTCCTTCAGTTCAGGTAAGCTACTCGATTTTCCGAATTCAGCATCAATGTTTCTTTTATAGAATCAGCCAAAACCGGCTGTCGTCAAGGCGCACGGTTCCGATCCTCGATTGCGCGGAAGGAACGGAGTGTCCGCTCCGGCACCTGAACCAAAGAAGCCGGATCCAAGACCCGATCCCAGAATGAGGCATCAGCCTCCTCCTGTCGTCAAAATGGAGTCCGAGAGATCGTAAGCAATAAATCTAGATGTACTAGAATTAATGCAATGTTTTTAGGCCTGCGTACGACTCTCCGAAGTACGATTCGCCGCGGTACGACAGTCCCAGCTACTCACCCAGGCCGGACGAATTCCAACGTGGACCTCCTCCACCCAACAGAGGCGGCAACATGAAGCGCAAGATGGCTCCCGTTCAACCCACGGTGCCTCCATTCGCGAAGCGTCAGGCGCCGTCGCCTCCGATGATGCATCAGCCTCCTCAGATGTCTTCACATCCCATGCCGCAGCCGTTTGGATCACAGGTGCCTCCACTCCCGATGATGCCTCCAGCCGTCAGCCAGCTGCCTGCAGAACCGATGGTACCTCCTCACGCGATGGGACGTCCGATGCCGCCGATGGGACAACCTCACCAGATTCCTGGCTTGGGTCAGCCCCATCAGATGCCTCCGATGGTTCCCGTGCACCAGATGCCGCCGATGGTTCAACCTCACCAGATGCCTCCCCACTCGATGGGACCTCCACATTCCATGGCTCCTTCTCAAGCTCTGCCCCCGCAGTCTATGCTTCCTCAAGCGCTGCCTCCTCAACCCAAGCCGGTGATCATTACGGAGACGCCCCGCTTCGAAGGAGTTCCCCAGAACAATCGAATCTTTGTCGACGGCCGAGCCTACGAAGTGTTCTATATTGGTGATACTGCTGTTATCGAACAAAATGGTCTTCCTCATAGAATTTTCTTTATCGGACCTCCTCGTGATGTTGTAATTGATGGAACCCCTCACAGATTGGCGTTCGGAGAGGTTACGCGAGTTTACATTGATGGGGAAGGCCATAATCTCCGTTTCGGAGGTCCCTCACGAGAACTCTATATGGGAGAACATCCCTTTAAGGGCACTTTTGGAGGTGCACCTATCTACGCCACGATCAACGGACGTAGGCACGAGATCCGCCTTGGAGGACCTGCTCCGGAAGTCCGAATCGAGCCGGATCCGAGCTACGAACTGCAGCGGTACATGCCGGATGCCCGCAAGAACGTCGCACCTCCTCCAAAGGTTGAGCCGAAGGAAGAACCAGTGAAGAAAGGTGAGTGGAAGGATCTAAAGTTCTTATCTTATTCTTTGGTTTCAGAGACCGATGTCTTCAGCTTCCTCAGAAAGCTCCAGCAGCAAGGCATCCTCAAGCCTCAGCCACCGACGCCTTCTCCCGAGCCGCCGAAGCCTGTGGTCGAAGAGCCTCCGAAGTCGGAAACGCCTCCGATCCCGGCTGTGTACCAGTACTCATCGCAGCGGGGAACCGTACCTCCCGAGAATCTCCTGAGCACTCGCAACACTGCCGTGCTGACCATCCGCTACTCGAAGGTGGTCGAATCGATCCTCAACCCTCCTCCGTGCTGCTCCGAGTGCGGTCTCAGTTTCGAGGATCTGTCGGACGAGATCCGTGTTCGCCACAAGGACGACCACGTGCAGCAGAAGCTCAAGCGGCTAGGCGGATCGTCCTCAACACCCGGAGGATCTCGACCGTGGTATCCCCACAAGAAGGTATGTTTGATCTCTTCAGGAACTGATTTTAAAGTCTTATTTTCAGTCTTTCTACGACTGTTCGACGCGTGCTCAACTCCTGCAGGTCGATCAGAAGGAAGAGGTTGAGAACGTCACTGCTCCAGTGAATACCGCGGTGCCCACAAACAAGGTCCAGCAGAAGGTGAGAATCGCCTCTTTTTACGCTTCTTAACTTTGTTTGTTTCCAGTACTGCCAAGCATGCCGCGAGGAGTTCGGCGAATTTTACGACAGCGACGAAGACCTCTGGATGCTCAAGGACAGCATTCTTTTCCACGACAAGGTACATCCGTTTCATTCCTCAGATCACATCTAATCCTTCCCATTTCAGCCATACCATACGGGTTGCCTCATGGACGCTTCGACGATCTCCACGCAGGAGTCGGACAACTTTCCCAGTGTTAACGTTAATATGTTTCCCCACGGAAATTTATTAAAATCAGAACCCTTTGTGATGAGCCACCATTGAGTGGGCCGCTGCCGGTTCGTTTTTCAAGGTCGCTTGGTTTCGGGTCGTCGAGTGTACATAGGTCTTCACAAATTGCAAAGTTATCACAGAACTAACTGAATAAAATTTTTTTTTATCCTTTGTGTTCATCCGTTGCTTGTGTACCCTGTAATTGGCCCCGTTTATATATAGTAGAGAAGTGAATAAAAAATTGCTGGATTAGTTGTTTTATGTGTGCAGTTGGGTAGAAGTCCTGCGGAAACTGATACTTGGGTTCGAGCGAGGTGGCGTGAGGGGATGCGGACGGTCGACCGCTCAGAGGAGTTCGCGGACGGGGAAATGAGCCAAACGAGGTTGCGTGCGTCTAAAGCGGTAGTCTATGTCTCGTGTCGGATGGTATGTTTCGTCTGAATCAGAGTGGCTGATCCAACCTGATTCATTTCGAGCTTTCCTGTTGGTGCTGACCGGTCTGCCGCGGTGTGAAACTCCGATCGCTCGGGCCTTGCTTTGATCGTACGGAATGACGAATTGTACGCTAACAATTCTCAGTTATTTCGCAATATTATTTAGAATTTTTCGAAACTACGCGATTGTCAGTCTTTACATCCTCCTCGCGCATTTTAACTTCAATTCTTTTTTTGAGGCAGGTTGAAGTCCGGATCATCGGGCGCGCTGCTGAAACTGCGCATGAAACGGGGAACTTACCTTCGGCGAACTTTTGGTGCCAAAAAGGAGATGAAGATGGGTGAAGACAAGGCGTCGGTTCCAGGCACATTGTTGTCTGAGAACGTTTGTCATCTAGTCGTTTTTTGTTTACACCTTTCGGCAGTTTTTGAAGGGAAATCGCGCTGAGATCTACGATTTTAGAGCATCTGGTTAATAGGCAATGCTCGCTTTTTGCTCGGTTCTTCTTAATGTGTGAACGCATAGCCATGCTGCCATTTTATTAAGTGGAGTTTCAAGTGCTGGCGCTGGGTTCAAAACCTATTTTCGTGTATACTGCCCTCGTACGAAAACCAACTTTTTTCGAGATTCTAAAATTCTGCCTATTTTCAGAACTTTCAACGATGTCGGTGTTCCATGACGAAGTGGAGATCGAGGACTTCGAGTTCGACGAAGAAACCGAAACTTACTCTTACCCGTGTCCGTGCGGAGACAAGTTCGAAATCACGAAGGAAATGCTGGAAGCCGGAGAAGATGTCGCCACTTGCCCGAGCTGCTCCCTGGTGATCAGGGTCATCTACGACCTGGAAACCTTCATGATCACCGAGGAAATCTCCGTCCCCACGACGAAGTCGAAGGTGGAGGCCTAAGAAGACAAAAGGCCGTTGTTGTTCACTGCTTGGATGTTGTTGGATTTTCGTTGATGTACAAAAGAGCTTTATAAAGTTGGAATATTGCGTCCTCGTGTACTTTTTGTGTTTTTGACTAGACTTCGGGCTGGTAATTAGAACCTTTTAGGGGTGATTAGGGACTTGGAGAGTCCCCTGGCTGGCGGTGAATTGGTGGAACGGCCGCTCCGGGTTCGGGACTAAACACGCCATCTTCAACTTTTGTCGACCTACCCGCCGACCTCCTCAATTATGCATAGCCACATTTGCATAATATTCCGCAGCAAATGTTGCCAGCCGAGTCTCTCAAACGTCTCCTCCTCGGGCTTCCCTCTGGCAATCAACAGCCGCTAATCGCAATCTCTCGAAAACAACCCGAAATAGCGGAGATGACAGTTCAAAGCGAAATCGACTTCTGAAAACAAATCGAATTCGACAAATTAAGTGTTCATGTGAAGCCACGGCGCCGGCGATTCAAGTCGGCAGCTCGGGGAGGAGATGGAGCTGCGCGAGCCCCAAATTGGCTTTCAGGCAGCCGACTCGGCCTCGCAGGCAAATTCCTTTCTTCGTTCGCAGCGAGGAGTTGTTTACGGAAGACGGAGAAGAGAAGAAGACGTCATGATTGTGCATCATTCGATTCTGGTCAACTCGTTGATAGCCCAGAAAGGAGATGATCACTTCCAGAAGGTGAGTGAGTTCCTGGATTTCTGGTTTGATTGGAGAATACGTTCAGATTGTGCTGGAAACGGACCCGAACGAGTATTCGGGCTTCCTAATGACCGTCTCCAACAAACTGGACCTGCACAGGGAATCCTGCTCGACGTGGGAGTCGCTTCTGGTTCTGAGCACGAATCAGCAGAATATAAGCCTGGCTTGTACAAACTATTTGGTTAGTTGGAATTCGGGCGTTATTTGATTTGCAAATGAGAGTCTTAAAATGGAAAAGACGTAGAAGAGATGTACTTAGGGAATGAGATTACTGTAGATTTCCCAATAACGATGCGACGTTTCAATCAAAGTGGGAACATTGCAAAATTGATAAAAGCGATGCAGTGAAACCAACAAAACAACATTTAACGGTTATTCCATTATCGAAACATTGAGTTTCAAACCAAGTGTTCCAAACATGGCCGCCTCCACCTCGACTCCCTCTGCCGTGATCAAGCTAACGTCGTCGGACGAAAAGACGTTCGAGCTGAAGCAGGAGTTCGTGAAGAAGGCGAACATGCTGAAGCA
>KN167535.1:51239-63869 GCA_000757745.1 Steinernema scapterisci
CCAAAAGTCAGCTAAATTCAAAGAGGTTCTTCCGCTACAGTAATATCTAGCGTCTCCCTAAAACCCACCAAATTCTCAAAAACGCATAGAACTCATCACTCTTCGCGTCTTCAAAGTCTCGCCGGTCCAGAACAAACAAAACTTTCGTCAAAAGCCTTGTGACCGAAACGAGGAATCTGAGTCGTTCCTTTCGGCCTCTGGTTCCGGACACCAAACTCAAATTCAAAGATCGGCTCTTGTCTGAGCTCAGTTGATGCGTAAACAGGACGCTGCAAGACATTAATTTAAGAATGCGCGTCTGCTGGACTTCAGAGCCGTATTTTTGCTGAATTCTGGCCAGAAAAGAGGCTGGAGAGTTGGGGATGACAGACTGCGTCATTGGATGGATGGAATATGTCCGGGAAACTGAAAAGAACGTCAAAAGTCTGCAAAAACGATGAAAAAAGAAACGTCAAATTTGTGACAAGAGTGGGTGCTAACGTAATTAAAATGCGAGGAAGTGGACGGGACGGAATGGGAAGCCTATGCTCTAGTGTTTGGTAGTTAGGCGGTGAGTGCCTCGCCTGCCACGTGTGAGGTCCAACTTCGACTCCTAACCGGAGAGTAACCTTTTGAGTTTGCTTTTTGGCCAAAATCCGACTTTTCAAAGACCAGAATACCCCACAAACGTGACGTAAAACGTCCGGAACACAATCAACAAAGCCCGATGCAATCAGAAGCCCTTCAAACGCCGACACAAAAACGATTCTCCGAATCGCGACTTTTGTGTTGCAAGAAGAACTCCGCAACGTCGCCGCTGATTCGATTAGAGATGGGGCAAAGATTCCTTCGTCGAGGCTCGGATTGGCGTGAATAACGCAGATTAATTAGATCGCTTCGGTGACCTTCCAGGATTCTCCGGGCAAAGAAACGCGGACCCAGGAATCGCCGTTGGAAAACAGAATAAAAATAAGGAAACTTGGGGAAATTATTCGGCGAACGCGACTCGAGTTTCTCGCGTTTGTGCGTAGAGAGAATTTGGCAAATTGAGACTTGAATGGAGGCGTAAACAAGGTCGGAGCCACGATGTTGATTTGAGAGAGGACAAGGGCGTCGTGAGATTGAGTCGTTGTTTCCTTTTGCACTCGGGAAAAGTCGGCTTTTGAGTTCTTTTAAGGCGATGATAGAGGCACTACATAAAAAGAGAATTTTACGGATTTGCATTTTATAAACCGAAGCCCTCTTTGGACTTGATCCATCAGAGCAAAAGCGGTCCAGGCCATTCATCTTCCTCTCACACCGATTTCTGACGAATGCATAATTCGCAAATCTAGCTAGATGTTTGGTCAATGGCGGATTTCCAGCTCAAGACAAGGATCTTAACGTATTAGTGTCCTAGATCCTTCTCTAAATCACCAAAAAAAACGGATGCAAAACACAGCGAAACAGATGTGTCAGAGACACCCGTTCAGCGCTCAAATCCGAGCTGATACTCCTGGGCTCCGGGGCCCAGACGAGATTTCGTCGCGTGCTTTCGTATATCCGCGACGCATAAAAACTTCTTCGAATGACGCGGCGACATTCGTCCGGCGGCCGCCGTTTGCTAAGAGCGCAGGCGACGCAAAACAAAACGCTCGAAATTGGACTTTTAAGAAGACGAAAGCGGAGATGAGGGCCAGGAAACGACTCGCGCACGCTTAAGGAGGACAAGGGGAAGAGGATAATAAGGAGCGGAAAGAGACAGATTGACTTGGAGGGCCGGAGCGAGTAGTCCTTAGAATGCTCAGTGGCCAGGAGTCGCGAAATCCTCAAATTCGACTTATTATGATGCTTATAAGCACTTTTGTTGTTTGGATTCGGGATTCGAAAGGAAAATATTGGAATGGGACTCAATGTACAAATAGCTTCATTAGGGAGAAAACTAGAGACTCTAGAGAAGGACAGAAAGATCTGAACTTAAGGTGCTGAACTTTAGGGCTCGTTTTGGAGGCTGAGGCGAATTCCAGGAATTCATAAATGTGGAGCACGTGGTTTAAAGGGCGAAATGCTAAAAATCGTGAATTTTTAAGTTGCGAATACAAAAGAAAGGTCAAAAAATAAGAAGAAGGAAGGAGAAGCGAAGGTCCGAAGTTGGAACAACCGTTCCCAGAGATGAACACATCATAGGAAGTGGGGAGAAAGGAGTTGATACCCAGACCAAATATGATGTTTTCACAAAGTATTTGTGCTGCACTTATAGTTTCTGCGTGCCCATAATTTAGGCTGGGAAACTGGACGAGTAATTAACGTTTCAGCTCTCTGAAAAGAGGAAAAAAGCGGGACTGTCGGATAAAAGTACGATTCCGAAAGAAGGCGAATCTATAGAATTAGCAGCGAGGAACTTCCTCCCCGTTTCAGCGCCCGAAACGGACTAATTAGAAGTGATACGTTTGAGCGGTTAGCCAAACCTGTTATCCGTTAATTAGAACCTAAAAAGTCCCTGCTTGTTCAGCCACAAGACAAACAAAAAAAACCGTAACTGCCTCGTTCGACAGCTTCGAACATGTCCTGGAACGGGATAATTAGCTAAACCACAAAGCTAATATGACCTCATGGACATTCTTAGCCCATTACGACACATGTCCGCTCTCCAAAAACAGACTAAAATCTGCCCTTTTAAATATTAAAAACTGCGTCTCGAGAATCACGACTAAAAGCGTCCATCCGCCGTCGTCCCTCGGCGGAAGCGACGTTGGCGGTGGCGCTCGTGACGAGCTAATAAGCGCGCAATTAACTTTTGGCCGAAAGCAGGAAACGAACCCGAAGAGCGCCTGAGGGTCGACGGGCGACGAAGAGCTCTCGAGTGGATCGATGCGCTTGGCTATTCAGCGAGGGGTGAAAGGGGTCGTTGGCTAGGATTCGGGTCGTCGCCAGGGTTTGTAGTGACCAAAGCGGCGGCTAATGGACGACGGGAAGCCAGCGGCAGGCGACGAGGAACTGGTTGGCGACGGTGGTTGGTGATAAATGCGCGAGCGTGACGCGCGACAAAAACAACTGAAGGGCGGCGGCGAGTTGGGGAATGCGCCTGGGTGGTCGAGGACCCGGTTCGGAGGTCGGCGGTCTGGGAACGAGTGAAAACAGGGAGGAACGGGTTGGGAGTAAGCCGCTCCGGTGGCATGATCAATCCCGAGAGAGCCAATCTAGGTGAAAACAGGATTTATAAAGATTGGTTCGAACAAAACACAATTAGAGAGAAGTCGCAAGTGGGCTTTTTGCGATTCCAGACCGTCGAGGACCCCCGTTCTCCCTTAGACCTCCTTAATTAAGTTCTAAAGAACCAACGACGTTTGCGTAGTTGAAGAAGTTTTTAGGACTCATTTGGAGTGGCCGAGAATAGAAAGAAACTTTGGTCGTTTGAGAAAGAAACCCCACGGTTCCAGAGTGGCCGAAGCCCTTGTCGGTCTTATTTCCGGGAGCGAAGATCTCCGGATTTTCAGTTTCTGCATGGGACGAACGGAAATGACGCAGGCGGAGGCAACGAGATTGGAATCTTTGGCAGTTTTGGAGTGGTCCTACGTAGTTGATACTGAATCTGAACCTTAAATTTGTGCTTTGGCCAAGCGAAAAGGTCGGCGACAATCCAAAAAGTAATTTTTACGCGAGCGCGTTTTGGATCCAATTTTCAAGCCCAATAATCTCGAAAATTCGCATTTTCCGCTCTTCAGATTCCGATGCAGCCTCAAAACATCTCAAACAACAAAACACACCTAACAATTCTTCCGGAAACGTTCTTTTCACCACCTGCCAGTCGCTTTGCTTCACGCTTCAGATCTCCCGAAAACGCAAAAACATTCCAAAATCTCAACAACCCGAAACGTTCCAGGATTCAGCCACTCCAATCCACTTCCAACCTCCGAACCCTTCGCTCGTCACCGCATGACAAATGAAGTGCTCTTGTTACTCAATCTGACTCCTCGCGGCCACAAGGGGCTTCAAGCGTTTCCAGCAGATATCCAGTTTCACACGCGCCTCTGTTTGACCAAGATGGCCCCGGGGCCAAAAGTGACGTCAAGGGGACGAAAGGCACGCATGGCGAAAAACCGCGATTCTGGCGCCGCGAGATTCTCTAAGATATTAATCAAATGAGGGCGGCAGCTGCAAGATTAGAGGTTTTTGTTTTGCGCCCTCCGTGGGCTTTGTGGCCAAAAGGGGCGAGCGAGAGGCGCGCAGGAGCCATTGATACTTCTTCGGCGGCGAGACGAGGAGGACGCGATTAATTAATGTTAGGGCCAGCGAGCGGAGGAGGCGGAGGACAAGCATGTCCACGCCGCCGTGCCACCCGGCCTGCGGAAGAAGCGCGTAAATAAGCGCAATTTGGGAATTACTTGCGCCCGACGGAGTAAGTTGCCCCGGGTTGGAGCAGGAATGAGGGGTGGACAAGGGAAAACGGGGGAGAACCCAGCTGAAATCGGCAGTTCGACTGGACTCTTTATCTTTCTCGCAATCTCACCTACTCGGACTTGACCCAGGAAGTTGAAATTCTGAGGGACAGGTTTTCGACGAGTTAATTCGATAGAATGTACTTGTCTTTATGCGTTTCATGAGAGTTTGGGTTGCAGAGGGACAATAAACGCAAAAAAACGCAAAATTGACAAAATCGAAAACAGGAAACTGCACATAAAAGAAACAAAAAAGTGACAAAACACCGAAATTTATCAAATAATCCTGTTTTGGAGTCGTTTTTAGAATCGTCTGATTCTTTGCCCCTGTCTTCGCCAGGAATCGAGAATTCCGGTCTTGGGTCTGTCTTCTTTTCCTGTCGCCGCGTTTCCATAAAACAACAAAAAACTACTCCAATTCAAAATTCATTTTTACGCGATCACAATCCGGCGCTTGTTTTAAGACCACTTTTAAGCGGCGGCCAAAGACCGGCGCCATCAAATTCAACGAAAAAGCCGAAAACGGGATCATAAGGAAAACGGCGAAAGTGCAAACATCCCGCAATGATTTAATCATTAGTCTGAAAGCTCGATTCGGGGCCAATGATGGTCCCGATGGGGATTCTCTAATTGATGCGTCACCCAATAAATCAACAAAGTGCAATTGACATCCAGTTCATCCAAGCTCCCCTGGGAATTCGGGATTCGACAGATTCGGGGTGGCATGAGAAGTTCAAGTGACAGATTTAAGCTTAAAGTGGCTTTTCAGCTACAGAAGCTGTTTCTTCTCTGTGTTATGTTTTCCTCCTCCCGAGTGACGCAATTTCCAATTGCCAAAAGCATGTTTTGATACCCGAGGCCACCCGGACAATTAAATTATGACTCAAGCCATGCATTCAAAATAGCCCCGTTACGTCATCCAGGGGACACGCAAGAGATCACGTAGCTCGGAGTTTGGGGGAAGCGAGGGATGACGCGCTTCCGAGGTTCCGCGAAACCAATTTCCTGAACGAGCGTTTTGTGTTTATCTTATTAAAACGGAGTAAAAATAGCAAAAAACGTTTTTTGGTGGACCGGAACCCATAATGGCCAACCTCAAAGGAGGTCTGCTGCAGGAGGAAAAGGCAATTCCAAAGCCAGCGATGCGTAGGAAGCCGCATTCATTATTACTCCCACTTGTCCCAAGAGGCGGCCGGCAGCAGAAAAAGAGAAAGAATAGCATGGTTTGGGAATCTCGGGCGGAAATCTCCACCAGTGGGAAGACATTGTGGATTATTCAGAAGCGCTTGAGGAGGCCATATTGAGGTTCCTGGTTCCTCGTTTGAACCTTGGTCCCAAACATGCCCAAACGAATCCGATTCCCACAAGGAAATCGCGGAATCCAATTCCAAATGACGTCCACGTCTTTACGGCCTTCCATAAAACCCGAAATGTCCACGACACGACGACTTCTGGTAAATAAGCCTCTTCCGACCCTCTCCGCCGGGTCCAGATCGGCTTCACAAAACAACAGAATCAAATTACGAAATTCATCGTCGGCCAAACGTCGTCATTTCGCCTGAAGGAGATTGTCGGGAGATAGCCGATTTGGGTGCGTATGGGAATGCAAATCGGACTTCGGATCTCCAGAGATGTCAGAAATGTCAGTTTGGAGTGACGTCTTGAGTTTCGAACAGCTGAGAAGGGAGTTCGACTTAAAAGGATGAACTTTGGGACTTTGGTGGGCGGAAAAAGCGAGGGGACCTGTTTAAGAGGTTGGGTCAGAATCCGAAAATCTTGCAAAAAGTGCGCAGAGCACCGAAACGTGACCTCAGAAACGATTACCAAGAACTGCAATTGGCTGAGTAACCAGAACCGGCGGGCGGCCGGTCTGCCGGGCCACTCGGATATTCATGCATTCACCGACTGCCGAGCTCCGCGATAATCGTCGTCCTTTTTGGGACCAATCCAAGCACCAGCCGTCCTCGTTGCGCAGTCCTGAGCTGACTGCAACCATGCTTCTCCCGAAATGAGAACCATATGAGTCCTCTGGGTAATTAAGGCAGTGACTCATCCGCGCATCTCCTCATTTCGCAACGCAACTTTTGGCCCGGCAACTCTAAACCGGGAAACCAAAGCGTGGATGCTGGATGCATAGGCACAAAGCCGCCACGAGGGGGAGGAATCGATCTCGCGCACACGTCATGAAGCCCCGCCGACCTACCGAGCGACCGACTGGCGAGAACTTGCGGCAAACCCTCGAAGGGCCGCTGTGGCGGCCACCCGGCAGCGCTTTAGGCCTGCGCGCAGGGTTCGTATAGCCGCGCGACGGGCGGAGGACTCGCCGGAGGAGATAATGAGAAAACAATGCCCGGAACAAGGAGAACGACGACGGATTGGGTGCCAGATTGCGCGCGATCTGACAGCGGCGGATGATGTGTTCCTGTTGGCCCGATTGGCTTTTAGGCGCAGCGACAAATTGGGTCCATTTGAGGCGCCGGCGCTTCCGGCGAGATTCCGATCTCGGGCCGGATTGTGCAAAAGAACGGAGAACGCCGCGAGGAGAGGCTTTGTTGCGGCTGGAATGGGCCAATCGGATTCTGGAAATGTGGTTTGACGCCACAAAAAACGGGAAAGATCGCTTTGTTGAGTGGACAACAAAAGGAGGATTGGGTTGTGTCCTGGAAATGGGTCTTGTTGGTCAGCGATGGGAGGATGGAGGGACTTGCAGGAGATTGGGGACGAGGATGGTATTCTTGCAGATTCAGGCTATCGACTCCCACATTACGTTTTTAGAATAATAAGAATTTCCTAATTTTGCGCAAGTTTTCATTCTGGATCAGAGAGTTTCAAGAAGCTTATCCCGGATCGCTCGAAACTCCCGCAGAAGCACAACAGGCGTTCAACTCGATCGACCACCAAAATCAAGGATTCTGTCTGGGAAAGGCGCTAGGCTGAAGTCTGAAACATCTTTTTTCGTCCTAGACGCGTTGTCTGATCAGTTATTAGATGTCTTCGCGGGGACCGGTCGCTCCATCAACTGCTCTCTCGATGCTGGATTCGGCCAACCGACCATCACAAGAAGAACTCGTTAAAAGAGTTTGCTGAGGCCTTCTTTTCAGTTTGTCTAGACATTACGAACGTCCTTTGGCGTCGCGCAGCTTTCCATCAAGTTCAGTCGTGACACACTCAGACACCAATCTGTCTACAACGACGCAGCTTGTCTCGTCTGCTCCCAATTCCTCATCCTCAATCCGAATCCGACGTCCAATCAACTGCTTCCCCGACTCGCGCGTCGATCATCGGAAACTCAAGTTGGTATCCGTTCTCGGCTGATGGTTCTCTCGAGCCTCTAAACGGGAAGCGGAAGAAAGTTGAAACGCAAAGTTCATTCCTTCCCACGGAAACCGATTCTTGGATCCTCGTTCCGGCCGCCTTGCACTCCTAAATGGGTTAGTACGAAACGTTATCGGTTTCCCATAGCGGATGGGTAGCCAACGGAGGCACGCGCAAATTGCATTTCGAAAGACTGGGCCGCCGATGACTCATCCTTTTACTCGGAGATGCGATGCTATTTTGGGGACTTCTTACTTCTTCGGGCAATTCCATGGACTGATTTAGGCGATAAGGAAAAGACAGAAATTTCGAAATATTTACACCGCAAAGAGCAAAAGTTAAATTATCGACATCTCATTGAACGATACTTCACAAATAAATTACAAATCAGAGAGCGCTTATTTGTAGAATTCGAAGTCGTTCTGGTCCTTCTTCACAACGTTCTTGTAGGCCTTCTCGAAGTCCTTGTTCAAGACGACGTAGCGGTTCTCGCGTACTGCTTGCATACCGGCCTGCAACAGGATGATTTAGTCAATGTTCATAAGAATGGGAAGAACTCACCTCCTGGCAAATAGCGTTGATGTCGGCACCGGAAATCTTCTCAGGACGGGCGACGAAGTCCTCGAGATCGACTTCTTCGCTCAAGTTCATCTTCGCGGTGATCGTGGAGAACACCAAGCGCTTCTGGCGACGATCCGGAGTCGGGAACTCGATCTTGCGATCCAAACGGCCCGGACGGAGGAGAGCAGGATCCAGGGTGTCCTGTCGGTTGGTCGCCATGATGACCTTGACGTTCGTCGACTGGTCGAATCCGTCCATCTGGTTCAACAGCTCGAGAAGGATGCGCTGGACTTCGCGATCGGCTCCGGTTTGGGCGTCGAAGCGCTTCGTGGCGATGGCGTCGATTTCATCAATGAAGATGATCGACGGGCTGTTCTCCTTGGCGAGACGGAAGACGTCGCGGACCATGCGGGGACCTTCTCCGAGGTACTTCTGGACAAATTCACTGCCCACGACGCGAATGAAGGACGCAGTCGTATGGGCCGCCACAGCCTTGGCAAGCATGGTCTTTCCGCATCCAGGGGGTCCGTACATGAGGACACCACGAGGAGGGTCAATACCGATCTGAAGATAATCCAGGGTCATTTTCGGAATCAAAAGAAATTAAATGCTTACCTGCTTGTAGAGTTCACCATGGGTCAATGGGAGTTCGACGGCTTCGCGAACCTCCTGCTTCTGCATGTCGAGGCCTCCGATGTCCGCGTAGCTGATTTCTGGCTTCTCATCGGGTCGCAGCATCTGGATGGTGGAATCGGCCTCCGGGGGTAGGACGTCGACCAGGGCATTGCTGTACTTGTGAAGAGCGACGCTGCATCCGGGCTTCAACAGTTCGCGGTCCAGGATTGAGAGGACCTTCACGAAGTAGTTGGATCCGGTTGTCGATCCGACGATCGCGTGGTCGTGGTCCACGGCTTCCAGGAACTGGCCGATGACCAGCGGGACGGACTGGATTCGCTTGACTTCTTCTTGCGCGTGCAGCAGCTCCTTCTCGAGATTTCGGGTTTCCAGCTTCACGTATTCTTCCATGACGTCGAGATGCTCCAGCTGCTTTTCGAGTTTCTTGTACTCGATGAAGTCGTCGACTTCCGGGGCGACGATTTCCGTGGCCATGGCTAGTTCTGTAATTTTTTCGAGCTTAGTTTAGAATCCTGGAGGGTCTTATATGAGATGATCACGAGGTCACGCATCGCATTCGTCACAAATCGAAATCGCGTCACCTAGATGTTCGATTATTTCACACAAGAATCACGAAATTTAACTGTAACGCAGCAGTACACCTTGAACGCGGCGACAGTCGCAAAGCTAATAAGGGTTTGCGCAATTTCATGCCTTCTGAATTATTCTAAACATTCCCTACAACGTAAGAGACTTCATTTTACCGATAAAGCTTCCTACTTTCAAGATTTTGGAACAAAATGCGATTGAAAACGTTTATACTGACTTCCGCGACCTCCGTCAGCGCTTCACGCAGCTCCGCCACTTATAAGGGTTAAAAACGCGCATATAAAGAACGGAGTGAACAACAATCGGGTTTCTCATCACAGCAGGCACGAAACAACAGTTTCAGCGATTCTAAAACTTTAGCCAAGGAATCCAAAAAACGATCGCCAACGGCAGAAAACCCTTCAGCGAACATTCGACTTCTCTCGATGATGACGGACGATTTGAAACTCGTCTCAAGCGATTCGCGGCGAGAGCCGCGTGCAGATCGAACTCTCAACCAGGCTTGGAACCAATCAGCTGTTCGAAATGTGATGTTTTTTGACGTGAGTGCTGCTGCTTCCTGGGGGACTACGGTGCCGCGGCCACTTTGCCATCGTGTTCGGGAGCACGCCACGACCGGGACGCTGAACTGCTGCTGCCCTGGGTGGTAATTATTAAAGACGACGCACAGAACGAAGCACAAACTTCTTCTTCTTCCTCTTCTCGCCTCTCAACGGCGGAGAAGAGAACCACCAACCGACCAACCGGCAGCCACGACGAGCAGGCATGAAAGTGATCTCAAGCGGGCGATCGACGTCTAGTCTGGCTCCTCGCCGGGGTTCTGGCGCCGGGTTCATTTCTGCCCTTCCACTAAGGGTCGACCGGTCGGATCTTTGTACCTTCGTGTGATGCCCACTTGCCCGAACTTTATGCGTGGACGCGCGCCTTTGTACAGTGGTTGTACGCGCTAGGTGTGCAGCAAGAGCAGGCGACAAAATGCGCATCTTAGTTATCGCTGTCGGCGAGCATTTAACCGGCTTTCAGCGAGGGAGCGCGTGTCCAGGAATCCCCCAACGTTTGTCGTTCTCGCCGCCGCCGTCGTCGTTTTCTTGGCCTTTCGCGTGTTCTTCTAACCGATTTCTTTTTCCAGGCAGCCGTCTTCCAGTTCGACCCGACTTCATTGCGTAGCCCCGTCGCCGCTACTGTGTAGATTGACCAACGCCGACGGTGGCAACACGGAGAAGAGGGAACGCTGGAGTACGGTAGGGACGGAAGGACCAACAGCCAGCCCGCCGATGACGAAAGCAGAGAGGCGAAAAGCAATGTTGCCGCCACCGACGGACGGTTTATACGCTCTCTGGAAAGAGCCGGGAAACTACCGCCGTCTTCGGGGATGCCTGACTGCTCTCTATGCGGCGGCGGCCGGCCGGCGGTGACAACGATGTACCTCTCCTTCAGCCAGAGAGCGGAGGGCGAGCGAGGAGTGTATGTGTATGCGCCTCTTTGCGGCAGCGTCCCGCGCGTAATGTGTCGCAGAGGGGATCGAGCGCGACTCGAGGAGCGCTGCTTTGACGACAATCGGCCGTCGTTTTTCGTCGTCGTTCGTTTCTCCTCGCAGCAGCGACAGAAAAGAGAGAGCGACACCGCCGGCGAGAGCACCCCTAACGCGGTGTGTGGCTCCTCCATAGGCCTACTGCCCGTGATGACTGCGCCCTGGGTCTGCCTGGTGGCGAGCGACCGACTTCGAGCGACGACGAATTTTATCTGCGACCGCTGCCGCCTCGAGTTGATTGTTGGCTGCTGGCTGGATGGCTGGCTGGCAGTGGTGGTGGCCGAAGGAAGGCCGCCGCCACACGAGATGTGCGAACCGCGAGGCAAGCGAGGCGCGAGTAGCAGCAGTATCAAAAACGAAACCGACGAGACGACGGACGACCCATGATTACTGTAATGGCGTAAGAATGGCCGCTGGGGCTCCTCGTGCTGCCTGCGACGACGAAGACTGACTCCTCGTGCTCGCGCGCGCCATCACACATACGCACAACAGCAGCAGTAGCAGCGAGCAGCAGCATGCTCTCGATGTGTGCCCAACGACTCCAATAATTAGACGCGTTGTGCGCGGCTTCCGATTTCCCCTATCTGTTTCATGCGAGAGCGCGTTCGCGTTTTCTAGCTTCCAGATTTTTGTATCTTCGCCTGTCGTATACTCTACTACGTCCACCACCTATTATGACGATCTTTGTCGACTGTAGTATTACTTGTTTGTTGCCTGTTCTTCTTCCTCCGCTCCTCCCGCTGCTCTTCCCAGTCGTGTCGCCGACTCTTTGCCAGTCGCGATCGAAGATTCTCTTCTAGAGGCGCTCTTCGCTAGTTTCGGATGTGACGGCAACCACCATCACATCACACGAACAACGATGATGATTTGCTTGTGTTGAGTGTGTGCTTGATTATGTGGTGAATGGAAGAAATGGCAGCGCAAAAATCAATGCACCGCCGACACACGACCGACCCTATCTTCTCCCCCTCTTCCCCTCCCTGTGGTGCGTCGTGGTCGTGGTCGACGTCGACCAACGAACCACCAACAAACGAAACGAACGGGAAGAAGAGGAGAAATAATATCACGGCAGCAGGAGCTGCAGCCCTAACCAACGTGGGGTGTTGGGATGGATGACGACGTGCTCGCGCAATTTCTCTCGTTACATATTTTGCCAATTCTGCCGATTATTTTATGCCCGCGGCTGCCTCTTAGGTCTTCTCCCCGGCGCTTTTCCGGGACTCCCCGCAAACACCCGCTGCCGCCGTCGCCGTGTGTGTAATCGATTTCGCGCGTTTTCGCTTCCGCTGATAACGTTTTCTCACCTCCCCGTTGTTCTTGTTCGTTCCTTGATCTAACGTGTCCTCTTTGTTTCAGTATGACAAACGATGGGGTCCATTTGGAGGACTGTCAAACGAACGTCTTCGCTTTGGTAAGTTCATTTATCATTCTGTTCTGTTATTTGTTGTCTTCACGCGCTATGTTGCGGCGTGTGACCATTTTTTGCCTCTTTCCGATCGACCCAGAAAATCGATATTCGTTTGCGAATTCCTTCGCTTTCAGTTTTCGCTCTCTTCCTTTCCAAAGGTCATTTTTCGTTCTCGCACCGAAATGCACTTTTTT
>KN167535.1:63906-84313 GCA_000757745.1 Steinernema scapterisci
TTCCTCCTGACCTGGACGCATCCCGGAGTTTCAGGGTACTGTATCCTGAGCTTCTTCCGACCGATCCTTTCTTCTCTTTCAAGCGTGAATGATTTTTTGCTCAGACAGTTTAGCTGAAACTTATTCCGTCTAGACTTCTCACTGTATTGTCTAGAAGACAGTCTCAAAATTCCTTATTAGACTTTGATCAGTTTTATTGAAATTCGCATGGATCATTCCTTGGATTGAAGCGTTAGAATGTGTAGGCAATTTCTAAGATTTTCCCATTTTAGACAGAACTCACAGGCCTGAAATGGCGCTTCTACGTGACCCCACCAGACTCCCTGCAGAACGCGTCGACCTCAACATTCGACCCATTCTCTTCCCCGGTTCTACAAGCCTACGGCCGATGCCTCAACAAAGGCCACGTGTGCACCTGGAGGAAAAAAGGATCCGATGCTGAATTATGGGTCTTCTGGTTCTCAGATGCCGACTTCGACTCGATCAAAGAGCTTACAAACGGATTGAAAGGTTGGCTAAACAGTAGAGAGCTCGATTTAATTTTGTGTTTAGAATCCGAGGACAGCAGCCTTGACGGCTGCATCAGCTACGAAACCCGAATTCTCCTCTTCAAGGCGCTCCACACGAAAATGGAAGTGACGCTGAGAAATAGCGGATACCTGATGTTCGGGAAGTGGTTCACGAGTCCTATGGATCTCCCGTTCCTGGGTCATCGGGAACTCGTGGCGGAACACACGACCGCCTTCAACTTCCACTTCACCGTTTACGGCGAAAACACCGTCGCCGCGATCATGTCCGTGCAGAGGCAGAGGCCGTTGTCCTGGCTGACAAAGGCGCATTTCGCGAAGCAAAAGCAAGAAGTCATTCTTGGACCCTCTGGAATCAGGGCAACGCTGGTCGGCAAGCTTCCCGAAAACTGCGACAAACAATTCGAGGACTGGCAGCACCTCTTCGGCCCGCTTCCCGACGTCGAGGGGCTTCCGAAGATGATCCAGGTCGAGGTGGAAGGGCGCAAGTTCGCGTATCCCTCGGTGTACGTTTGCGTGGTGCTCGACGACAACCTTCTGGTCAAGGATTCCGACACCCAGTTCGACGAAGAGGCCGCCATCAGGAGAACCATGAACGGGTTCAAGGTGTCCCTGATGTCCTTGGAAGAAGCCGTCGTCAACGGTTCTTCCAACGACTCCCAAACGGACATGGATCTCAACATCAACTGCAGCCAGCCCGGCTCAGTTTGCTATTGTCCCACCTGCAGGAGTAACCGGGAAATCATCGAAGTCAAATTCGAATGTAAGATTTACACAATTTACATCTACATTTAAATACTATCTGTTTAGGCACTCCTGAAAAGCCAACGGCGTCCTCTTCTCCCGACGACGGCATGCTGTTCCAAAGCGAGAAACCGGCTCCGGTGCGCGAACTTTCCAACGTAGCTTTCGAAGACTTGCTAAAGGCAACCGCGGCCGAAATGGAAGCCGATGGCGACAGTTCTTGGCACGTGGCCGGAAATTTCGACGGAATCGTCATCAAGCAATGGGATACGGTACGCCCAGATGTCCTCTACGGGATCGAGAAGTCGGCGCTAAGTGAGCCGAAGGATTCCAAGAAGACGCTGTCGCCATTGTTTTCTTTCAATGACAGTCCCGAAAACGAGAAGTAAGTGAAAATGGGAGTTTGACAGGGTTAACGAGGGACTTTCCAGCTCGAAGAAGGGGGACAATAACGGCAAGGAGAACGACAATTCCAAGAGTCACCGGAGCGCTTTGGATGTGATCGCCAACACTGCCGACATTTACCTGAAGCGCACGGGGGATGTTTTTGCCGAACTCGAGCAAGTGAAGGTGAATAATGTGGCCGAGAAGAGCGCGAAGAGGAAAAGCGTCGTGTTTCCCGTCATCGCCACCGCTGATATGGTATATTTAAGACTTTATGGAACGATATCTTAAATATCTGAATTCCAGGACGACCTTGGCTACGACGACAAGAGCCTCACGATGATGAGAATAGGTACGGACGAAATGTCGATCGACATGTCTCCGGCAAGTCTAGATGACCCCTCAGAACCCGCGTATCGCCACGAGCTCGTCAGCTCCTCCGTAACCTCCTCCTCGGCGCCTTCTTCCTGTGCCGACGCCCAGCCTCCTCGTCTTTATCCCGAAGTCGTAAGTTCTTATTTTCTGTCACCATTAGCCGTACTACCTGTAAAGGTTCAGCCTTCTCTTCTCTCGCCTCCGGTCAGCAACGAGCAGTGCGAACCCGATCTCTCCTCGTGCAAGCCGATGCGGGGACCTCAGCTCTACAGTCCCGTCCTCCTCAACGCACTCAAGGTCAAAGAAGATGCAGACCAAATTCAAGGAGACCGCCTAAGATCGATTTTCACGAACAACCTCCACTACGCGAAGACCGATATCAAGCGGATGAGGACGGCGAAACAGACGCTTGAGTTCAACAACCTCAGCGAGAAGTACCTGAAACATCTCTCCTATTCGCACAAGCTCCCCAAGCCGGAGATTCCCCAGATCGTCGACTACCGTAAGCTGATGCTGAAGATGGACGGACAGAAGAAGGTTGTGCCGGAGAAGGAGCTGCAGTGGTTCGAGAAGGAGTTCAAGCCAAGACCGGCGGTTCCAACTTTTGCACCGAAACAAGTTCAGCCCAACCGGCATCACCAGTTCCATCCTTACCTGAACCCCAACAACCCACAGAGGATGGGAGGACCCATGGGACCACATGGAGCCACGCACCCCATGCAGATGCGACCTCACATGTACAATCTTATGCAGAACGGCCCGCAAGCCGGAGGTCCGATGATGCCACCTCACTGGAACCCGCACCAGATCCGGTCTTCGCCAGCTTACATGAACTCTCCCAACTACATGGGACAAATGGGAGCCGCCGGCAACCCGACAACGTTCTCTCCGTCCTATGGAAACTTCCAGAACAACCGGAACGCGAACAGTTACATGCCGACGCCTCCACACCGCGCGGCTCTCCCAAGCCCATCTCCGGGACCTACGATGGCTGGAACACCCGCGACTCCTGGATCGATCCAACCTCCGAACTCCGTCTTCAGTCCTCCGCCGTCTTCGGTTCCTTCCGTTCCGGCAGTTTCTTCTGTGAAGTAAGCTATTTGAAACGGGAAATATGATATTTATGACTCCTGTTTAGGCCAGTAATGGATTCAAAGGCTCTGGCAGCCGTGATTCAACTCAAGGATTCCGTACTCGACCTCCACTACGACGCTGCTTTCGAGGCTTGTCCCATGTGCATCTGCCAAACGAACATCTTCGGCAGGGATTACGATTACATCATCAAGGCGGACTTCCCGAATCGAGAAATCACCTTCTGGAGTGGTTTCCACAAGGAGTGCGACATACCGTGCGTGTGCGCCTTCAGCGCCGTGCGGCACAGGTTCCTTTCCTACAACGCTGGAATGTTCCCTGACGACGCGAGGGAAGCCACTGGCGTCATTCCTCTGCACACCAGAACTATTCCGTGGTTCAACCCCGATAACCAGAAGGATCACTGGCTGATGAATCTCGTGCGGCAGATGTCCTTGACGACGGATTTGAACATCTCGAACTCGATGGCGCTCAGGGAAGAAGTGGAAGACAGGCGGAGCCGTTTCACGGTCCCAGAGATTGAGAAGCGGGAGTATCTCGCGGTGATGAGAAAGGCCTTCGACCTCACCGGCGAAAATTCTGATCTGCTCCATCCCTGGGCGATCCAGATGGAAACGAAGCCGTCGAAGGAGTCCGAGTGGATTGGCCAACGTGACGACCTCCACGCTGTCATCGATCTCATCCGAGAATCGATCCGTGGCAAGGAACTCACCGACGATGACGGGCCGCTGACCTGGCGTCAGCTCCACTCGAAACTCGCGCGCAGGACGGACGTTTCGCCGCGGTACCTCGCGGAGCCGATTCCATATGTCGTCGTGGGTCACGAGAAGGAGTATATCCACAGAACTCCGACCAAGGAATCCAAGGATATGCCCGTGATCAAGACCGACAAGGACAAGACGAGGGAACCCACGTTTGCCATGTCCGTTGCACCTACGGCGATCCGGCACTGGGACCGACTTCAGCTGCTGCCTTACAACGAGCCGAAGAACATCATGTACATCGGAATTGTTCCGGACAGCGCGTCGATCGAGAAAAAGGCGAAGATGTTTTTCGAGAACTTGTCGATGTGAGTACTTTTTGATTCCAAAGCTGATTTCTGATTTTTGCGATTTTAGAATGTACGAGAACTGCCAACTTGGTCGCCACATTCGATTTGCCAGTGACGAAACACCGGAGGGACTGTTGAGGGTCATCAAGCCTAATCATATGCAACATCCCGAGAACAAATTCGAAGTAGGAATATATTTAGGGTTTTGGTATTTATGAAAACTTCTTTTCAGGACTATACGGGAGCGTTCGAGAACCAACTCACGCGCCTTCTCCGAGATAACGACAGCGTCTTTGAGAAGCGTTCTTTCCATTTGGTTGCCGCGAAGAAGCCGCCGAAGAACGAGAACGAAGTGCCACCGAGCGCCGCGAGTCCTTTCGCTGGGCCACAGCACATTCAGCCTTCGCCAGGAGGTCACGGCGATATGCCGACGCTCCTGGATTCCAGCGGCCGCCCTCAACAGATGGAACCTCCGAAGCCGAAACTGTTGAATATCATCGAAGACCCGTACAGTCCGGAAGATGAGATAGAGCTTCTGCCTCATGTCGTCGTCATCTATGTGGTATGAAATGCTCTAAAGTGCTTTGTGTTCTTAAACTGAGCATTCCAGATCAATCCATTCACCTTCGGGAACCATAAACGGGAATCTCAACACTCCCGTGATGCCACTCTTCACATTCTCCGGGCCTTCAACGAAGTTCTCTATGTTCTTCCACCGAACCGTCGGATCCAACTCCAGCTGGAAATCGTGGATATTCACAAAGTTCTCAACTTGAACGCTGACCTCCCGGACGTGGATAACTCTCGCTCGTCTTACGACTATCTCCGGGAGATTGCTTTCAACGTTTACTCGCAGCCCAGGACGCTCTTCTCGGAACACGCCAGCAGCTGTATCCTCAAAAGCATGACCGCGTTCGGACTCCGATCGAGGCTCGACAGTTCCATGCCCCAAGCAGTTCGCTCGGAGTTCTTCAGTGTTCCCTCAAATCCTTTCGTCCTCTCGCGACCTCCGATTATCAACGTCGGTTCCAAAGACGACAAACTCGCGATTGTAAACATGGAGGAGAAGGTGATGTTCGTTAGTTATTGCCTCCTGGGAACCGATTGGCTTCTGGTGGCCGTAACGGACGGCGAGGGCAAGATGTCCGACTGCTGCGCGATCAATCTCACCACGAGATCCCAGAACGCTCGATACACTCAGGCGAAGACCCAGATCCTGGACGCGATGGGCCGACTGTGGCAGTACATCATGGGAATTCTGAGCGCCGACGTCAAGAACTGGCGCGTGGTCATCAACCGCGTTGGGCGTATTGGCCACGGCGAATTCAAGGCGTGGACGTATCTCCTCTCCAAGTCGAACATTCAGCGATACTGCAGCACCTTGAAGGAAAAGTGCAGAACGTGCAACGGAGGCAGCCGAGATTCCCCAGTGATCCTCTCGGCGTGCTTGATCAGCTTGGAGCCCGAAGCTTATCTCAAGGTTCTTCCGTCGGCCACGAAGAAAGCCCCCGACGCGATCTCGTGCACCCACATCATGGTCTTCGGAAACGCGACCACGGCACTTGTGAGTAGAAGGTTCTGGAATCATGTAATCTATCGTATCTTCAGACCGAACAACATCCCGAACCCGAAGATGACAACAACTTCGACAAGATGGACTTCTTCGACGAGAACGACGAAGAAATCAACGAAGGCCTGATCAACACGATCAACGACGACAATCTGCAGTCCCAGGGGAACCAGCAGAGGACCGATTTCTTCAGTGGCGACCCAAGCGGTATGCAAAAGCTTTTCTAAACGTTCTCACGTCTTTTCCTTGTTTCAGATATTCTCAATCAGCCTCTCGCAACGGGATACTACATCTCCACGGCGCCGGCCGCCGACCTGCCCGACTGGTTCTGGACTAGTTGCCCGAGCGCTCGCCTCCGCTCCCCGACGCATTTACGGAGTTCGCTGCATTTGACCGTCGTGAATCCGCAGTCCGAAGAGATGACGCTGAAGCAGTCGACCGAAGCCACGCACCCGCTCGAGTGCAAGACCGACGCGATTCTGAGGTGAGATTCTACAGCTCTTCTCGACGGTTCTAAAAGCGCAAATTCCAGATTCATCCTGGAATCGTACAACTCCCTCTCGTGGCTGAACATCAACTTCAGCACCGGCGATCGTCGTTCCTGTCTTCCGGTCCACATCCAAACGCTTCTCCGGTACTACAACAGCATGTCCAAGCTGATGACCTGAGGCGCTCGCCTCCCCGCAGCACCACCATCTACAGTATACTTGTCCCTCACGCGATCTCACGAGTCTTTCCCACTACCCGCGTACTCATTCTTAGGACCCTCCATTCTACTATATTTTCCGGGTTATTTAGTTCTCCACACTTTTATTTTATTTATCTGGAATTCTTGTGATATATTTTGTTTAATTTCTATGAACTCCTCTCCCCAACCCCATTATTGTAAAGACCTCACGACGGGTGTGACTCTGAAATCTACTAGGAATCACAAATTAGGAAATCTTGGGAACCAATCCGAACGAAAAAGAAGAAGTCAGAATCACCCACATTGCCTTTCACTCCAAATATCCTGTTTTCTTTGCATTGCAAGTCAAAATCCTCGTCCAACCGCAAAGTACTTGTACAACTTCTAGCTGGTTCAACAAAATCTTCTAACGTTATGATCTGTACATTGAAAAAATGATATCATAAGTAAAACTATTTATTTACAAACCTACACGGGGAGCGCAGAGAATCAGTTAGGGCGGACCGAGAGACTCTCTCGAAGTGGCGCTTTGATGTTTTGCGCATCGTCGAGTTGGATGCCGAACTTCGCCAGGAAGTTGGCGCGGCTTAGAACTCGGCCGTTCCACCAGAAGACGCGTTTACCCCATTTGTCGTTGTGTCCGATTTCGTTCATCATGATCTTCACGTAGCCCAGATTGATTTCCATCGGCTTCCGATCTTCTCCGCGGAGCCGTCCGAGGACCAAGGTGACGGGCCGTTTGACGGCCATGCATAGCATGCGAATCTTCTGCAAAAGAGATTTATAAAGTGGTATGAAAGTTGCCACATACTGAGAACTGCTCGGCGTCAAAAAGCTGATCTTCTATGATAGCTTGATTTAGTCGGAACCGGTGAGGCGGAAGCAGCACCTCTTCGGTGACCGTGATCTTGTCGATGAACTTTGGGAGCTTGTGGTTGATCAACTCGGCGATACTCTGGAACTGTATCGAATCCAGTAGAAGATGCCTCACAAGCGAAGGGAAGCTTCGTTCGCTTTCAGGAATAGTCAGGTGCTAGATGAACATAATCAATATCGAAGAAATATCAGGAGTCGTTTACCGTGGTCATCGCTTTGCCCAGTCCGACTTCTTCTAAACGAGTCAAGCAGGAGATCATTTGGGAGAGCATCGTACGTGCTTGATCTTGTCGTGCGATCTGAAAACTGAGCTTTAGAAAATAACAGTAGAATTATACAAACCCCTTGAACAGGATTCGCTTGATTCTGAATGGTGAAGATAAGGTTTGTTTGGAACTCGAATCTGAGAAGAGTTTTGCTGAGGCCGAAACACAACTCTCTGAAGTGCTCCAATACAAACGTTATCGTGAACAGCCGGAGTTCTTCGAGAGGAGCGACGATTCTTTCTCGGGGAGGAACCGGCACCGATAAGCTGTGGTCCCGCAAGTGGAGAACCTTCAGGCGAGGCAGCAGAAGGATCTCAGCCAGAGTGTATTGGAGGCTAAAGCAGGAATTTCAGATTTGCAAAATACATTTCCTAACATACCTCAGAGTCTCAGATCCTCCACATATCTTCAGCACTTCAAGCTTTGGCAAATTCTTGAAAAAGCCGTGTTCCAAATTGATCCGATTGTGCGACATGGAAAGTGATGAAAGGGCGCCTTCGATGATCAATGAAGTAACGTTCGCGAAATAGGACTTCATTTGGAGCAGTCCGGTCAAGTGGAGCGAACCGAGAGAATCCACGTTGGTCTTCACGTAATAGCTCTGTGGAATCACGGTGTAGTTAGTTGTCTCAATCGGGACCGATCTTGAAATGTACACCGATTTAACGTCCCTCCAGTGTTTGTGTCGGTGCATCATTCTGGCTGACGTGCAAGCCAAAGTGAGGCGTCCTTTGGCATCCAGGAAGCCGTATAGCTGGCGAAGCATGTCTTCGGAGGGTCTCAAATCAGTCTGAACAACGGAAAACGACTTTCAAAAAGCGTTCTCAGAACTTACTTCTCCAGTATGGCCCTCCAACTTCGCGCCCGGATTCATCAGCGTGTAGATCTGCGCTTTCTGACTTGAAACCATTCTCTGCAGCGACGTAATCGTGTCGCGCATCCGCGTCATCGTCTAAAATCTCACAATTACCCTCAGAAACACGACAAATTCCTCACCAGGTTCAAGTGTTCTGAGGTGGCTTGATCTGGAGTCGCAGGGGAGGAGGACATCTTGGGAGTCCAGGAGCCAGACCGACCGACGCGCTCTTCGACTCCTCCGGAAAATGGTCATTGGCTTCTTCACAGTCTTCGGCGGCTTCAAAACGAGACGTCGTCTAGACTTCGCGCACTTGTCGCCAAACCTCCTCGCATTGTTACGGCGATGTAGCATCCCTTCGGGACCGGCGGCAAAAGTAAGCTCTTCTGATTTTCATTTGGAAATTCGAAATTCTTGTTGTGCTTTTCGAAAAGCCGCCTCTGGGGCACGCGAATGGATCTCTTGACCGTGTCTTCCGTGGTAACTGATGGACATAAATGGACTTTGCCGTTTGGTGCCAAAGACGAGACGAAGTCTGTGTTTCGCGTCTGTCCTTCGCTGCTCTCGCCGGGCCGGCTGCAGCTCATTCATACACGACGTCGCTGCGTGGTGCGGTCGGTTGGATTTCTTGAGGAAGGTGTGTTTTTCGGTGCTTTCGGCGATCTTTTGTGCTTTTGTCATTGCGAAGTCGATTCGAATGTTTTGTTCCAATTTTCATTTCTGTATGTTTTTCAGGTCGCTGGGGACGATGAGTGTCGTATTCCGAACTCCGCTGACGCTCGTCCGTCAGATCGGAAATTCCCAGTAAGGAATTGATTTTCCAAACTGGGTAATAACTTTCGGTTGTTTTCAGATTCGCTCGGGGCGTATCAACCTCTTCGAGTGACTCTGTGAAGCACGCGCCACCACCCGAAAATGAAACACCCAAAGAGAAGGCCCGTCGTCTGCTCTACCGCAAGGAACGTGTCACCCCGGACAAGCGTGGAATCGACCTTTTGAAGACCCCTCGCCTGAACAAAGGAATGGCGTTCAGCCTTTACGAGCGTCAATATCTCGGTCTCCATGGCCTCCTTCCCCCGACGTTCATGACGGAAGAGCAACAAGCGTATCGAACCCTGAAGAACCTCCGTGAACAACCAAACGATTTGGCTCGCTACATCCAGCTCGATGGACTACAGGTAAATTTGAACGAATCTGCTGTTAACGAATTTATCGCATTTCAGGACCGCAACGAAAAATTGTTCTACCGTGTGCTCTGTGACAACATCAAGGAACTGATGCCCATTGTCTACACACCAACTGTTGGACTAGCCTGTCAGCATTTCGGCTTCATCTATCGCAATCCCAAGTAAGTCGTTCCATGCTGTATTTTTATGACCTCTATAATTTCAGAGGTCTCTACGTTACCATGAACGACAACAGCATCAGCAGAATCTACCAAATTCTCTCCAACTGGCCTCATAAGGATGTCAAGGCGATCGTTGTCACTGATGGAGAGCGTATCCTCGGACTCGGTGACTTGGGAGCGTATGGCATTGGCATTCCCGTTGGAAAGCTGGCGCTTTATGTCGCTCTGGCTGGTGTTCATCCTGACCAGTGCTTGCCCGTGTATCTCGACGTCGGAACCGACAACAAGGTACTTTTTTGTATTTTTAATAATGACGATTTAATTCACTTCTGATTCTTCAGGAACTTCTCAATGATCCCTTCTACATCGGACTTCGTCACCGCCGCGTCCGTGGACCCGAATACGACAGCCTTCTTGACAACTTTATGAAAGCTTGTACGAAAAAGTAATTTTACGCTTGTGAGTCAGTTTGTAACATCGATTCTTATAGATATGGCCAGAATACCCTTATTCAGTTTGAAGATTTCGGAAACCAGAATGCCTACCGTCTTCTCGACCGCTACAAGGACAAATACTGCATGTTCAACGACGATATCCAAGGGACTGCGTCCGTCGTCGTGGCTGGGCTTTTGGCTTGCACTCGTGCGACCAAGAAGAAGCTCTCGCAAAAGAAACTTGTCTTTTACGGAGCTGGAGGCGCCGCCACTGGAATTGCTGAAATGTGCGTCCGTCACATGCAAAATGAAGGATCGACGTTCGAAGATGCCTGCTCTCGAATCTACCTGATGGATATCGACGGTCTCATCACCAAGAACCGCATGAAGAACCTTAACGAACGTCATCAGCATTTCGCCAAGGACCTGCCCGATACAAAGGATCTCCTCGAAGTGGTCAACACCGTTCGTCCTGACGGTATCATTGGCGCGTCGACCGTTCGCGGAGCATTCACTCCCAAAGTCATCAAAGCGATGGCCAAGATCAACCAGCGTCCCATCATTTTTGCCCTCTCCAATCCTACCACAAAGGCTGAATGCACCGCCGAAGATGCCTACCGCCTGACCAACGGCAAAGTGCTCTTCGCAAGTGGTTCGCCTTTCGACAACGTTGAGCTGAACGGCCGCGTGTACAAGCCAGGACAGGGCAACAACGCCTACATCTTCCCTGGCGTCGCCCTTGGAGTCATCCTCTTCCAAGTCAAGCACATCAGCAACAAGCTGTTCCTTCTTGCTGCTCAGGTAACGCAACGACTTTATTGTGCCAACTATAATATACTGTTTCAGAAAGTGGCTGGATCGGTGACCGAAAAGAACATGAAGGAAGGCCGAGTGTACCCACGTCTCAAGGAGATTCGCGAGATCTCCATCAAGATCGCCGTTCAAATCGCCGAAGAGTGCTACAAAGATGGAACCGCTTCGCTCTATCCGGAGCCAGAAGACAAGGAAGCCTTCATCCGCTCTCAGGTCTACAGCGTCGACTACGACGAACTGATCAACAAGACCTACGACTGGCCAGCGAAGGAAATGAAGCACGGATTCCCGTTCCCGGCCGTCCATCGTGTCAGCATGGATGATGAGTAGATTTGGAATTATATCGAATAAATAGGATTTCGGGATGGTGAGTGGTGGGCAGAGCTCATTTCAGGAGATAGATAATCTCGAGCCCAGCAAATTCACATCAATTACCAGCTTCAATAGTTTACTTCTGCACATAAAATACATCACTTCATACACAATAAATACTCTCTACATTCGTTTAAATTACATCGGTTTTCGTCGTTCCAGAACGGAAATAAAGAGGCCTACCTACAATAGATACATACTGTGAACACAAATCTGTGAGGTTTGATTCGCAGATCGCTGCTACCCAAACGTGAGCATTAACGGGGATGGACTTAATACTGAGAAACGGGAAATATGGCAATCGGGATGAGAGGAGGAAAGGTTCGGAGAGGGTGTGGCAGTAGGGGGCGGAAATTAAAGTCATGTGATACGGGGTCGGAGAACCCTTGGGATACGGTAGGAGAGGGTCGAATCGATTTACATCCCGTCGGATACGATCTCTTGCAGTTCGTTGGCGGAGGGAATCTTGTAGTCCTTGTCGAAGACTCGCAGAAGTTCCTGAAAAGTCGAGATTGGAATTTCGAACCCATGGATGGGGGACTTACAGCGAATTCATCGGATCCAATGATCTGCGCCACGTTGAACTTCTTGGACAACTTTGCGAGAGCGTAATCGGCGCTCGCGCGTTTTACGAAGTGCTTGACGCTCACGTTTCCAGAGTTGTCCTGGGCCAACGCGGACCAGAGGCGCTTTTGGAGCAGCTTTTGGAGTCCGGGATCGTCGCTCACTTCGGTGGCTCCGGAGGGAGATGAGGATGCGTCGGTAACGCTGTCAGTGCATTCAAAGTCGCCGGGAGATTGAGGCGCTGATGGGTCCTGAATTGCGTAAGATTAGGAATTATGCCATTTCAGAATAAACGCATACCTCGATTCCGTTCTCATCTTTAACGGATCCATGGGCCAAGTTCTGCAGGGCCTCGTTGTAAGTGGACGCATGCCTCAAAGCTTCGTGGTGGTCCCCGTTGGCGCCGAGTCCGACCATCGCGGCAAGCTGGTCCGAGGTGGACAAGAATCCTCCGCTCAGATTCATCTGAGGCTGAGGTGGGGTGCTCAGCATCTGAGGGAGCACGCGGGTCTGCTCCTGCATCTGCTTCTCCAGGTTTATCGTCTTCTGGCACTTCTCGATCATCTCCTGCAATTCTTCCGCCGTCCGCCGCTTTCGTTTCTGCTTCCCGCTGTCCTCGTCGCCGTCGTTTGAGTTCACGACGCCCTCGTCCACGCGTTGTTCCCACTCCAGCTGCATCACCTTCAGATGTTCTTCTTTGTGGTGCGCCTTCAGGTGCATCTTCATGTTGGTGCTGAAGGCTGAAGCCGTGCGGAAAGGGCACATGGTGCATCCAACGTACTGTAAATATCACTTTTAAGACTAAAATATGAAAGCTGAAAGACAAACCTTATCCTCGAGATCGGTGAAGTACTGCCAAACCGGGTGCCTGCGGAGGCGCTTTCTTCGCTGGCGCTTCTGCTGGTCGATGTAGTGCTGCTGGAGGTTCAGGGCATTCAGTTGGGGGTGGCCAGGTTGGGCGAGGTTGAAGAGATTCGCTTGTTGGTTGATCGACGGGGTCACCGGTGCAGACTGGGTGTTGTTGGGCATGGTGCCTTGTAGGGTTGCCATCTTGGTCAGATTCGCTGAAATTAGAAATGATTAAGCATTATGCAAATCGCTGTCAGAGAAGCCCAAAAGACAAAAGCTTAACATCCCCGACTTACCCAAGAATTCAGGATTCAAATTCTGCAGATTCTGGGGTCCGGCCATCGCGTGGGGCGCGAAGAGGTTTCCGAAGAGCTGCTGTCCGTTCTGGTTGGGCGCGGAACCGAGCATCCTTCTCAGGGCCGAAAGCGTATCTCCGCCGTTCTCCGCAGCGCCGTTCAACGGCATTGGCGCCATCGCATTCGCTTGGGCCACGACGGCAGCGTGCCTCGGGGTCATGCTGGCCAGGGCTTCTTCCGCGAGGATCACCTGAAACGAATGGATTTAGAAACGATGAAGAAGCCAGCGGGAGGCGGCGACGGAAACGATGAAGAAGCCGGAGCCTCAAAGTGCACAAACGCGGACCTTTTCGTAATCGGCGCGGTGGTGGGAACGAAGATGCACTTTGAGGTTGGTGCTGAAGACGGAGCGCGTGTTGTAGGAGCACTGGCGACAGTAGGCGCTGCCGTTCTCCACCGTAAAGTAGGGCCAAACGGGGTTGCGCCGCGGGCGCTTTCGCTTCGTGCACATCGGCTGTGACACTTCTTCCACCTTGAAGGGCGTACGCACCGACGGCTCCAAAGTGGGAGGGCTTTCTTCGGCTTCTTCGGGCTCCTCTTTCGCGCTCTGTTCCGATTTGTTCTGAAAAGCGACATCGGCATTACACAAAATGGCCACAGATAAACAAAGAGTGCAACAAAATGGGCTGCGGAGAAAGAAAGGAGATAGATGGGAATGAGGAAGTAAAGCTTGCGGCTAAAAAGGAGAAATCGTTTGACCGTTTTGACCGTACATTCGCAGTTGTGCCACCCATTTACCCTGTAAAGGTTAGGGCGCTTAGGAGAGATTGTGGCAAATACTAAAATGACGCGGAAGCGTGCTCAGATCCACTTCCAACCGCGTCCTAATTCAGCCCAAACGGTTCCCATCAATGACTTCCAGCGATCAAAGCTCAAGAGTCCACGTGCCTTATGCGAGTAGAATAGCTTAACGATAGGAACTCGGGTATCGGCAACTAATCAGTTGGCATGTTGAAATCAAAAGTTGGTGGCGATAAGCGATCAGAAATCGAAAGAAGAATCCCAGGTTTGCAGAAGCGCTTGTTGCCGATGCAAACCAAGAGTTAAATAACCGAAAAAAATCCCAAGGTAAGCGCTCGTTTATGCGCTCCAAACTACACCTCCAACACTTCCTCTCCGAAGTTGATACCGATCTACTTATCGGCCACAAAGAACAGAACATTCCGCACGACTGAAGGTCCGAACGTCGCCCCTTTGAAATCCCAGTTCTAAGGACGCCTCCTAGTCCCCGGAACCCATTTCATGTATACGTTATAAGTTCCGTCTTTTTGAGCTTTTCGAGGCATGAATTTTTCATTGGCGGAAGAACGAAACACACCCAGAAGAATGTTGCCGTTTTCGGGCTTTGATCTCATTTGGGTAATTGAGCCGAGACGTGCGCAATCAAGGATTTGGAGAGAAGTACAGGATGGCCGCCTGGCACGGAAGGCGCGAAAGTTGGGGAGAAGGGAGATTCCTAAAGGGCACCTGCAGACGAGACGGCGAGACGTGATTAGGGATTTGAATAGAGAGAGGAGAGAGCAGCTGCAACAGATACAAAAGGACGAAAGGGCCGAAAACTTCATCCGCGCGCAGCATCCAGCCCCTCTTGGATCCAAAAGCTCCTTGTATCCCCTCTCCAAAAAACCTTCCCAAAGTGTGTCATTTAACACCCGACTCTCTCCCCGACTTCATTTTCACAATTTTCAAAAAACCCCATGAAAATAACACAAATATCGCCCAACTGGGTCAATTTCGAGTTTCTCAGGGAAGACAACTAATTTGTCAAAATCTCTGATTTCGGTAATTGGGATCTTGGAGATAAAGTGGGATTTCGCACCAACCTCTTCGTCCTCGAATTCCATCGAACTGGTCGTCGGCTGCGCGGCGTCGAATTCGGTTCCTTCGGGCGCTTCGGAGGCTTCGATCTCCGTTTCCGGCTTCTCTACGGTTTCTGGCGAGAGGCTGGTGGAACACGAGGGTTCCTTGTAGATCCCGACCTGGCCGTACATCTCGAAGTTGCCTGAAATAAGCAGGATTGGTAAACCCTAAACAGCAGGTGCAAAACTCACCAGTGGTGTCCATGGCGGTGCCTCTGGACTCCTCGGCGTTCAGCATTCTCGTATCTTCTCTTCTCGGATTCTCGACTTCTTCTTCTTGAATCGCTCAACGCGTTCGCATGGGCTCTGAAACCGAGAAAACTAAGAACTCGTGGCCCTCGTCGCCTTCGTCTTCCTCGCACGCCTCTCGCTCGCAGGTTATATGACTTGACAGGCAAATAGAGGCGCGAGAGTATTTAGGAGGTGCAGCAAACGCTTAAAGTGTAAGCGATCGCCAAAAATTGTACCAAAACAAACAAACTCTCGCCGGAGTCGTCGCAATATATTCGCTGTTTGCTTAATCTATCATCGAAATCACGTAGAGACAGTTTTACGACAAGTCGCGAAGCGCGTTGGGTTTCGGTTTCGTGGGACCGCGAAGACGACGTTAAGCTGTCAGCAGCCGAGGCGGCGAAGAAAGAGAGCGCGAGAAACTGCGAAGGTAATTGGGTGATGATGGAATGAGGAGGAGGATGAGGTGAGAGCGGATTGAAACGTTGCGAATGGGACTGGAATCGCAGGGATTTGGGCGAGAACAGAGGAGGAGTCGGTGATTCGGGAGGAAGACACAGCGAAAGTGGAAACACGAGCGATTAAACAAGTGGCTCCCGAAACGAAAGCGCCGAAAGGGTAAAAATCAGAAGTTAGATCCGTGAGTGGATGAAGACCAAAAGAGCCATCGCCAGATCTGAAATCCTCCCCTCTCGGGGCCACCTTTTAAGCGGAATCTGATACCCAGGGCCGCACCCACCTGGCGTCAGCGTTTGTGTGCATGAGCATACAAGCGTGCGTAAGCGCAGAACGCGGAGATTTCCGCGAGGAAAGGACATTAGAACTGGGTACAAATGGGCCGCCGGCTGCAAACGCGTTCGTAGTTTTAGGGTTTCGAAGTTGGACCGGCGGCGAGTCGCCGGCTGACGCATTCCCTAAATATAAAACGTGGAGCTTAGCCGCGAGCCGAAAGACTAAAAAAGAGGAAAAAGTATTCGGAAATGGAGTTGAGTTGGGGTGGTTGACGTGGGAGAAGTGGCGGCGGGTTGTAGGGGTTCTGGGAAGTGGGGCCGGGGTGACGCGAAGTTGGAAGTTGTGAGTAATATCCCCGGATGTGCAGAGATTCTGAGTCATGGGTACGGTAGATCACTGGGTTCTGGGTCGTAGTAGGATGTTCGAGCACCGGACTTCGAATATCCGAAATCGGTAGAACCAAGCTCCGGAGACCTCGACAGTATCCCTCGCCGATCGAACATCGAAAAGTTTTTGGAAACAAAAGTTCAAAACGTCGCTTTGCTGCTGCGTGCAGCCAAGTTTATGTGTTTATTGTGCAATAAAACTCTGTGCTAAACTCTACTTTACACTCTTGGAGACGATTTTTAAATCGAATAACAGAGGAGAGGGAGAGAGTTGGGAGGAGAGGAGGGGAGGGAGGAACGCGGAAATGCTATGATTTAGGAGGAAGAGCGAAGAGCTTGAAAAAGCCTTTTCCTACGGCTTTTAAAATGCCGAAAACCAGTATTTCCACTTAATCAGAATTCTCAGGTCAAAGCGCTACCGAAGAGCACCGAATCAACGATTTCAAAATCTCAAGAAACGATCAAATCTGGTGCCAACCACTCATTCAACACTTCGAAACACCTATCTAGGAATGAAACGACGTTCCCAACAAGCGCATTACCTTCTAAACTCCAACTGCAACACAGCCAACAACCAACACGGATCAGCAACAATCCGCCAGCAGCAGCGGCGGCGGCGGCCATCGGCGAGTTCGTTCTCGCCAGCGGAAAAGTAAAACGTGCTGCAAACAATCGAACAAATGTTCTCAGAGTTTCTCAGCGGCGCCCTGGGCGCCTGCAGGACCTCCTCTCCCGAGATCTTCCGCGATCTCCCTGCTGGCTGCACTATCCTTCTTTCTTCTCCGCTGCTTTTTGCCCTTCGCCGCCGGTTTTGCAGCCGAAAGTTCTTTTCCTACTAGCTAAAGCCGGTGATGTAAGCGATCGGAGGAGAAGAGGCGAGCGGGAGAGGTACCCACTCGACGGTCCCTCCTTCGATCGCAGTTTTTCGACCCGAAAAGTTTCCTAAACTTCGTTTAAAAAGTGTTTCGTGGAAAACAAGAAAACGGCGAAATTGTAACCTTCGCCGACAGGAACTTTCCCGCCACTCGCGCGTTCAAGTATTCCGAGTAAAGGGCAATTGAGCGCCGATGGACGATGTTTATGAGATTGTAGGGGAACCCAAAAGTGTCGTTGTTTGGAGAGCGACGAGAGATCTAACTGCCAATTTGGGGCGCTTGGAGTTGGAAAAGGGCGATTACGGTAAGAGTTGGATCAGGAGAAGGGATAATGGCCAAGTACAGAGGAGTTCTTATGGATAGATTAGAACAGCCAGAGGCTACCGAAATGCAGATCCGAACCGACTTCTCCTCTCCTCGCCGGTTCGAAACCGTCTGCGGATAAAATCTCAGCGTCGTCCATCTTCCGCCGTCCACCTAAAGTTCACTCAACTCGATCCGATCGCCGCGGCCAACGTCGCAATCGGTTTCAGTAAAAACGCAAAACCGTTTCAACGTTGCAAAAAGTTCGCCCGCGAGCGATAGGATCTCTCGCGCGCCTCGCGCGGCGACCTTCTTCTGTCCGCAGTACATCTAACGCTCAAAGGGTTTATGTACTTACGCGTGGATTACGGTAACCAGCAGAGAAACCTGGCGACCATTCCTAACAGAAAAACCGAGTTGGGTGAAAAACCAAATTGGGTCATTTTGTTTGGCGACACGACAAAGGAGGAGGAAGCTGGGAAATGGGGAAATGGCACATGGAGTGGGTTTAAGAGGCGCTGGAATTGGGAGTCTGGCTGAAGAACCCAGAACTGGGGAGGAGGGCGATGCTGATAAGTAGATCGGTATCACTTTTGCAGCGAATGGAAGAGGACGAGATGTAGTAGGGGTCAGGAGGAGCTCGTGGAAATGGAAGAATCCGGAACTATCTAGAGTCCATAGAATCCATGGGATTATCGGAAGCAAGATCAGGCTGGGAAATTAAAAATAAGGAGCTCTTTGGACCGACTGTGGTTTGTGTCGTAGTAAGGTTCCTGATCCAGAGAACCCCGTTATCATTTTGTCCCAGAACACACCTCGCTCCTCTTATCTTCCCAAGCAACTTTCACTCTTTCGAAACGCAAGCGGTAACCCTTTCAACTGATTAGGTTCCTCGCTTACCCGAGTTCCGCGTTCATCCCACCGCTAGGCTATACTTCTTGCCGCTCAAAGAACCCTTTGGACTACGATCTCTGGATCCTCTTCATTGGACCCCTCCCTTCGAATTTTCCCAAGCTTCAAGATCTTACTTAACCTATCGATTGGTCGATTCGAATCACCGATTTGAGTGACTGATAGTCAATGGTTCCACTACAAAAGTCACTTTTTGTTTCTGAAGTGGAGTGCAGCGGGGAGCAGAATTACAACAGGGTTTATTAGGTTCCGGAGACGGAGTTTTGGGTCAAACTGGGTTCACTACGCTTACTTCTAATCTGGCTTCTTTCTCTATTCTCCAAGCTCGTCGATTCGCTCCTTCCCGACTCCGAATCTCAAAAATCGTCCTTATCCCCGTCACCAATCAAAACACAAACATTCCCCCAACGAAGACATGGAAACGTGCGCGCGGCGACCTTTGAGAAACCTAATCTCCGCTGTCGGCTGTTGCAATCGCCTTCTTTCGCGGCGCGCGCCGCGTTTCGAGTAAAACGCGTTGAAAAACGACGCTCGCGGGGCGGAGCGCCTCGCGGAACTCCCCAACACGCAAAAACCGTTTTGTGCCGCGCCTGCACCAGATCTACTCAACTGCTAACTGTGCGCGTAGGTTGTTGGGAGAGAGAGAGTAGCCGAAGGAACGAGGAAAAACGGTTTTGCGGCGAAGGTCGAGGAGAGGATCGATTGACTTTGGGGGAGAGTCGGCGAGTAAAGTGGGTTTGAAACAGTCTTGAGAGAAGTTGCGAAGGAGTATAGAAGCTCCTAGGCTGAGTAGAAGTCCGGAATGGAGCTGGGAATTGGGATGATATGGATTATGGAGATCTGAAGGTTTCAAACCCAAACAACGCACCCGACTTCCTGGTTCTCCCTCTGCCTCCCACTCCACAGATCATCCCAACCGCTCTTAATAAGACAACGGCCGTTTCAAACTTTCCAAAAGCGCTCATCTTCGTGGGGTTTCTTGTGTGGTTTGACCCAGTTTAACCATAAATCGTGCAAACTCGAGTCCACGCGTTAAACTCTCCTCCGATTACTTGTTTTATGCCTTCCGCCCGTTTTTTCCGCTGCGGAGCAACTTCCAAAGGTCGCTCGCGGCGGCGAAAACGGTTTTCGCGAAAAACGGCGTTTAGATTTTGCAGGGATTTGGAGACCTTGGCGCCTGCACGGAGGAGGATGTTGCAAAGCGCTGGTCGGATCCGTGGAAGATTTAATCGCGGACTTTTGAGAAGGTGGAGGAAAGGGAATAGGGAAGGATTACGGTAGATAGGACGAGGCCCGAATGCCAGAATTACCACAATATAGCACTGACCTAACAAGAGGAAACCAGCAAAACTGCGGAGAGATCAGCGAATCTGACTGTCCACGTTATGAGCAATATCTCATATCTCCTTGCTGACTTATCCGAGTGACTCTTCCACTAGGAACCTAGTAGAACCAACCAAAACTCCTCTCCTAATGATTCAAAAACGCGCGTCACAAGTGCAACAAAATAAGGAACCACGTCGACTCACTCGCCTCTCGCTCGCCCCACTCGCTCGCGTGCCTCGCCGCCGTGACTCAGAAACGCGTCGTCGCCGCTGGAAACTTTAGTTCAATTTGCATAATACAATCAACAACAGTTCTCCCCTCGAACGGTTCCCGCGGGCAACGTTAAACCTTTCGCCGTCTTCGACCTAGATTCGCCTCAACGCGGCTGTTGCGACATCTCCGCAACATCTCCAGGCGCCGAGTTCGAACTCGGCCTACTTTCTAAACAATCCACGTGAAGACCGAGGAGACCAAATAGTTCTCGACGCGGTTTGTGGATACGTGATGAAGATATCTTTGGCGGAGTGCCCGGAAGATGGAGATCGGAGAGATCTGGAGTCACTGGGACTTCTTAAGCCAATTTGAGGGTTTGAAAACAGATTAAAAGTGACAAATCCA